>CEMH01204084.1:1282-11415 GCA_001179725.1 Macrocystidia cucumis | reverse complement strand
AGATGGAATACACACGGTCATAATACATAGCAGTCCGAAAGTGACAATACATACGAGGCCAGCTAATGCGAAAAGGTAAGATAGGTTAGGCAAGGAGACATCTTAAACGAACGATATTGCGGGGGACCAGATAAAAGCCGAATGAGGGGAGGAAAAAAATGGGGAAAGAAGCTTACTGAATCGCGGTCATATATTTACATAGAAAGAAATAATCATTCATGATGAAAAGAGCAGGGGTGGGGAGGAAAGAAATCAAGAGGCCGGGTTTTTTCTTTACTCTCTTAGCCTCGACAACCCCGAACCACCACTTTTGACAGATCCCGTGGTCGAAGATGAAGATGTACCAGAAACAGCCCTCACTGCAAGCTGTTGAAACGGCAATGAATACCGCTTTGTCAACGATTTCAGCCGATGATATGATGATTGCTTCGTTGATGCTTTTTCTTGCATCAACGACTCCACACGCTCTGCAGGTGTTTTCGGCGTATCTGCGTGTAACCAGATGGAAGGTATAGTCGTTGCGGCCTTTGGCTGTCCTATAGTCATCCAAGCCAGGGATAGATACGTTTATCAGCATTGTTCAAGAATGAACGAAAAAAAAGACGAACCACTTCTTGAAGCCCTTGCCGCCATCATCGTGATATCATCCACCGACTTCCTCTGCGCGGCTGACCTCGGCACCACCTGAATCTCATCCTCCCGATTATGCTGCACGCTCGCCACCCGTATCCTTGGTCTCACATATATATCGTCCACGGAAGTAAAGTGGCTTCCAGCAGGCGACGCCGGTCTCTCGGGGTGTACCACAATCTCGATATCTTCAATATTCGCTCTCTGCGGTGTCGACTGCTGGGCTTCCATGGCAGTCGAAGTGGACGTCGCTGATGGTGTCGGTATAGGGACGTCTACCACGCTCATCGATGACGCGTTGTTGGTTCTCATATGAACCAACCCGTGCACAGGCGCGCCACTCTCATCTGAATTACCACCAGCACCGCCAGCACCGTTACTCCTAGCACCACCACCACCACCACGAGCGTCATCCTCATCAGGATTATATGATGGTGGAGGTTTCCTCGGGAAAGTGAATGACGAAAACACGTTCGGTCTAGGGGTGGCCGCCAGGAATGGTACCGGTGGGATAGGAGCAACGCCAACAGCGACCGCTTTCTTCGGCAACCTCAACGCACCAGCGGACGCACGCGTGCTCCTGGTCCTTGCCGCTTCAACCAGATTGACCTGACTTTCCCCCGTCCGACTAGACACCGTTGTGTGTTCCATCTCGCCCAAACGCCCAGTTCCTCCTCCCCCTCCTCCTTCGGTTCTACCGCTATCGTCGGAAGCGTAATCGTCCGCATTGGCGTCTGTGGGGAGATGCGCGGTGGGGAACATCAACGAGTTGGAACGGCTAAAGGTGGGTGTTTGTGGGATGGCAACAACAGCCGCGGTGGAAATGACGCCTATTTCTTCCGTTATGGACATGTCGGTATCCGAACCCGATCCTGAATCCGATTCTGCATCCAGACCGTCCTCAGTGTTCTGATCGTTGTGTTGTTGTCGATCGCGGCTTAGTTGTTGACGACGAGAACGTGAGGAGTGTGAGTGTTTGGTGTTCTTGGTGGCAGCTGATGAAGTAGTCACTTCGTTCTCATCGAGGTGTATTGCCATCCGCTGAGCCTCCCTCCACGCATCTTCAAGCTCGGCTTCGAGTTGTTGTATCCGGCTCCGAGCATCGATGAGGTCAGCGGTTCGTTTTCCATAACTTCCGTTGAGCTTGGCGAACAACATTCATCAGCGGACCTTCAGGATTCACAAACGAAACCCCCCTACCTTGCGCAAAGCGATAGCCAACGCACTCGCCCAATGCAAATCCAGCAATTTCTTCATCTGACCTATTTGATCAGAAATAATCAACAAATCCTGCAACATCTGGTCACATTCCGCAATCGTTTGCGCCAATTGTCCAGTCAACTTGCTCGTCACTGAAACCTCCGCTTCAGCGTCATCCGCATTCCCATTCCCATTCCCACCAACCCCACTCCCACCTCCAGTCGTCCCCGCACTCGCGCTGGAATTCACAGCTTGCAAAAGCATATTCCGACGATGTGCTAAAAATCTATACTTGGACTGCGTCATAGCCCTTACAGACTCCAGCTTCTCAATCTCATTTGGAATGGCTGACTCCAAAGCGTCGATGGAGAGCAAACGGATGAACGACTCGCGCGCTGACGACCGAATAGCACGCGACACGATCTCTTGCAGTTCGCGTGAGCTAAATGTCCCTGTTTAATAATTATTTCATTGAGTACTCTCCAACTCAGAAAGCGAGTTGATGTTGAGGGGGTTGGTGGAGGTGGATGAAAGAGGGATGTAAATGGGAGGTGACGTACATAAAGCAGCTTCCAAAGGGAGGCTTTTCCATGGTATTGTTGACGCGTCGAACTTGACGAGCGGTGGGACAGAAATAGGAGCAATCCTGGGAGCCGCGCTTTTCGTATTAGCAGACGCGACAGGGCGTTGAAAAACGGGTTGACGGGGTGGTGGCGGTGGTTCTTCCAATGTGAGGCTCGACTCTGGGAGGCTAGAAGCAGGAATAATTATGGGCGCTTCTTCAACGGGAAGTGAAAACGTTGAGGAGATAGGAGAGGATGGTAGCGACAGCGGTAATGGTGGTAAAGGCGTGGTCGGGGGTGGGAAGCGCGAATGACGCGTCAGTCCTTCATCAAAGTTGGGCGTGATTTCTTCGCCGAGCTGCGCTGGCGTAGCTTGTGGCGTTTTCTCCGCCGTCTTGGGTGGCGCCACTTCCGGCCCTTCCTCTTCTTCGATTGTTTCTACTGTTAATGACGGATGTATAGAGAATGACGGCGGCCTATGATCCCCTTCATCGCCTGCTGATAGGTCTCCGTCTTCCTCGGCTGTGGGCGAACTAGAATCGTCGAGGAAGGAGGGCGGAGGAGAAGCTGATAAAGGCGACTTTCCATCCGACAGGAGGGAGATGGCTGGCGACGCTGACCTGACAATCCCATTAAGACTGCCGACACTGCTTCTGCTCGTCACTGTAGCCAACGGCCTGGGAGAAGCTGCACGAGAGGTGCTCCTTGTGCTGGATATGGATGCCGTATCAAGTAAAGAACTATGTGAACTCGAGTTTCGTTGGAGACGAGGTCCAATAAGCTGCGTCTGTCTCCGATGAAGCCCGCCAGAGGCCTGGAAGAGGCTTGGGGGACGAGAAAGACGACTTGAAAAAGGACTGGAGGCTGGTGTCGAGTCTGCCATCCTTCGGGACACAACGAGATGGTCAAACGAGAGAGAAAGAAGAGGTCAACTCAGAAAAGAACCCACAGCTTTCAGGGTTCTGGTCAGATGTGGCGTTCACAAAAGAGGAGGGTTGATTCTTGACTGTTGAATGATTCAGTGGGAAATTGTTCCCGTCCAGGTTCACCCTGAGGCCTTGACGGCTTGACAACCGCCAGTCATTTTACGCTTGTGAAGACGTTTCTGTCAGTTCCCTTGAAGTTCTTCATGTCGCTTTGATAATTTCAAACACAAAAGCAGGTTTTTCCAACGCAAAATGAACTCGCGATCCAATTAGCTTTTGGCGTAATCAGTCTGGCCACCATCATGCGCCACGTTGAAATCCAATTGACATTTCGGATCAACTTCTTTCCGAGGCTCCGAACGAGTCAACGTGGACACGAATAAAACGAAAACACAGGAATCCAATGGAGCACATGGACGGAAGACCTTCAACTATATACCAGCCAAGACGTTCAATGTTTCTCAAAACCATCAATGATTCCTTGATAAGCTGGTTTTTTCACCAAATTCTGCGGCGGTTGATGGTCATCGCATGTCACATCTCAAGCTGATAGTCAGACTTACTTCGTCCCAAGGACACGCAGCACCTTCTCCCGCAAACGCGCCTGGAACCCACGAAAACTGCGCACGCAATAGGAATCAACCTTCGTAAAGAGAGGAAAATGGTAGTCCACCCACTTTATCAGTCCAGTCCCAAACCGTCACGCCGATACATTTCTCCACCGCATTGCAAGCTTGAATCACAGTTTCATAATCCGCTTTTTGCTGCGCCAACAACGCGTCCGTTTCCGGCAATGTCATTCTCACATCCAACTCCGTAATCGCAACTTCCACTCCCAACGCCGTGAACATTTCCAAATTCGCCTGGAGCGTCGAAGGCACACCACCTACTGTGAGATGCGCTTGTACACCAACACCGTCGATGGGTATGCCTTGCCTCTTGAGCGTCCTCACGAGGTTGGCCAATCCAGTAGCTTTTGGACCGGCACCTTCGATATTAAAATCATTGATCTGATCAGAGAATCAGCTCAATTGATATCTTTCAAGGTTGCGAGATCCAACTGGCAAATGAAAAAGAAAGGGGAGGATGATAGGAGCAACGTACGTAGAGTTTCGCCTTGGGATCAGCCGCTCGAGCCGCAAGAAGCGCTACGGGGATATATGATTCTCCCATAGTGTCGAAGAAGACATCAGAACGGAAAGTTCCATCCTCATTGAACGCCTCTGAAATTCGATGAACATTGAGCTAAAATAAGAGACTCGGTCCAACTGACCATTAATGACGTCCCAGCTGTCTTCAAGACGGTAAGACCAAAGTTAGCTATGCAGATGATCAAGAAACCTACAGCTACGCGCGAAAATAGTGAATCCAAGTGAATCCAGTCAGAAGGTAAGTAAATTCCTCACATTTGTCCCTTGTAATGCTTTACGATGGTTCCGCAGTGGTTTGCGACAATCTTTGTCAACGCTGGCTTGCTGAAATTGCCTGCAGTAACCCAGGGCGCTAGTTGATTGTGCCAAACGCAATTGTGTCCTACAATGATCTCCGTTAAGTTTTTCGTCCAATAGGTCAAGAGGAGAGCAAACCTCTCATAAGTTGGCCATTCTTCTTTGCCAAATTCGCGATCTGGTCTCCACCTGTAAAGTTGAAGACGCCTTGAAATGGTTCGATTGATTCCTAAGGCACGATTCAACATGACGGTAAGCCTAAAAAAAGCGTTCCTGCAAACCCATTTCATGCTATTCGCCTAGAATAAGGGTTAGGAGAGATGGATCACAAGCAACTTTGGGATGAATGCCACGAACCGCCGTGAGTTGCCCGAAATCATTTGTGTTGCTGAGTTGTGCGGCATAAGGCAGGTCAGCCAACTCTGGGTTGTCAGTGGCAGAGCCAAAATACAGCTTGCCCGCCCGTTTAGCAGCGATGTTCAGCCCAAATTTGCGTGCGGGTGGTTTCGGTGCGGGTGGTGTACCTAAGACCAAAGTAACAAGTCCCAGAAAAGTGATAAACCGCAAGGATAGTGGTGCCATGATTCAAAGCTTGGAGAGTTGACTGCTGGAGTGTCCTGAGAAGAGAGAATTGCAGCCAGTCCTCATATACCTGGAAGAACGCATCACCTGGTGTTTCGACCGCACTAAATATTGTACCATGCCACATTGCACACCTGGTGACCGACGAGTGGAGTGACAGAAGAATGGGCGTAGACCAATGCTGACAGTCCGACAGCTCACAACCGCTGATACGATCTATTTTCTTGCTGATGTCGAGGGAGAAAAGTGATCACAAGGGTCTTGAACACCCATATGGATCGACGCAAGAATCACTCGAAGAAGCTTGAGAATTTATGAAATTACGAAAATGAGGCCAAAGGATTTACATTTCTCAGAAATAGAAGGAGAAATCAGTAAAAAGATACGATGATCAAGACGGTAGCAATGGGGGATTGGATAACTACACGTGCAAAAGGAGGTAGGGAAGAAGGAATGTAGCTCCCCTTTTGGTGCTAAGCATCGCCTGTACAGATTCCTTTCAACCACATCATGAGCGCCAGCCCGAAAGCGGTCCCTCCGCGATTTAAAGCAAAATTGAAGTAGACGGTACCCAACAACCAAAAGATAAAGCAGACGCTCCGTAGAACGGCTTTTGATCACTCTTGAGGACGGGAACGCGGACAAGGAGGCGGAAGAGCTGATACCAAGCCCGAACTTTTATGTCCTCGTTGTTTTGTTCAAAGAAAAGAAGAAAAAAAAGAGTTAGAATGGGGTTTATATACCTGTACAGATCTTACCTAATCATTCCCATACGCCAATTGACAGAACACCGGGTCGGGAGTTAACTCGACGCGGAACGCTCGCCACAGCTCAACACCTCGTCTTCACAAGCCATGGCTGCTAGCAGGTCCTCTATAGCTCAACTAAATGATACTATCCTTGGCTCTTTCTCCCATGTTCAGCCTTCAGAAACCGTAGATCACCTCGTGCGGTTCTTGGGGACTTGGAGCGGCAGCGAGTTGAGTCTCTCCACGGTCGTATTTCATTCTCATGGCTGATCGTATGACATGGCGTGTCCTCTAGTAAACTATTCATGGCAAGTACCGTTCTACAAAAAAGTTATTTTTGATCTCAAGACGCGAGGTCATTAATTCTCCACCATGGACAGGTCATCCAATATGCCGTCAAGTTGATCGCTCCCATCCTCAACCTTCGCGCGTCTCTTGAGCATCGTGCTGGCTTTCGTTCTGTTCCCACTAGCCGGGCCGCTGAAGGGTATGCAAAACTTGGTAGCATCCTCGGAGATTCACGAACTATGTGGAGAATATGGGGTACCAAATTCATTATCTTTACATCTTGCCTCACCAGACCGACCCTCATCCCCAGGACTTCTCCCCATCTTTCAATGGCTAATATCACTGGAGCGAAACGCTCAACAGACCCGCAACCTCTTGACCATTGAGCGTCTGCAAGGTTGGTCAATGATAGCGTATTACCCACTCGAACACCTTTCCTATCTCGGAGGACACGGAATAATACCCACATCCATCACCCTTGCATCGATACCTTTCTTGTCCTCTTCGTCCTCGACACGGAAACCCCGAACCCTCAACCTGGACCCAAATACCCTGGGCATCTGGTCATGCCGGTTCTGGGCTATTTATGTCCTCCTCCACTTCGCCCATCTCCGTGAAGATTGGAAATTGCTGCACTCACGCCAGAGATCGCTGAAGAAAGCCAAGGGAGCAGCTGGTCTTTCCCTTATCGAGAAACAGCAATTGAAAGAGCAATGGGAGGCATACTGGACCGAAGTCATCATTAACCTCGGGTATCTGCCTCTGACGGTGCATTGGTGCGCATTTACATTTTATGGCAAGAGGACGCTTATGAACGAATTGGACAGGTCGTTGAGGAAGGGTTTGTTCAAAAATGAGGTCAGATTCTCGAACTGCCAGCACCTTCCACATCTCATTCATCCGCATCATCAGGTCTGGGTAGGATTTTTCGGGTTAATCGCCGCTCTGGCTTCGTTTAGAAGCGGCTGGAAGGCTACTGCGCCTCCACCAGCTCCTCCAAAGCCAGCTGTGCCCGATACCAAACAAGATGCAGGGGTATCCATTGGGTATGATGTGTCGACGTGACAAGGGAGCAGTTATAGAGTACGATAGGCGGGTAAAATTATATGGATCTCTATTTTAAAGTGTGGTAGGCCAGCCACCACTTTTGCAAAACCACCCCGAAAAACCTTTTTGCCTCAATTAGGCTCGGAATTTGAATACCTGTTTGAGCGCCGTCCACTTTGACTGGCTCGGAAACACGATTTCCCACCTCACATTCAACTTCCCCCTTCCCTCCCCATCCATCCTTTGCATCCCAGCGTGGTAAAACGTGTATAGGCCAGCAGCAGCCTTGTCCCTCCCATACTCCACTTCAAACACCAAATCTTCGCCATCCACTCCCTCAACATGTACTTCACCTTTCCCTCCATCCGCGCCCTCGTCGTCTCCCTCCAAATGTGCATCCCACTCCTCCACCCACGGTAGCCTGACATCCAACACCAGATCATCCCTCACGCGCATGAATCGCTCATGTCGTTCCTCCATAATCAGAAAAACGATATCCTGCCTCGTCCCATCTCGCCTCTCGTGCCCAGTCTGCTTGAACACGATCTTGGTTCCGTGATGACAACCGGGAGGGATCACCATGTCCAAAATGATCGGGCGGACCCGCCCAGAGAGCGATTTTCGCAAGATGCGGTAGGATAGGTGTGTTCCTTTGTGGAGCGTCTCAAGGGGGAATGAGAGATGATGGATCCATTCTCGAGAGAGGAAGAACGAGGAGAGGTTGGTGTATTCTTCCAGGAGTGGCGGATCGGGGCGGCCAGGAGGTGGTCGTGTTTCTCCTGCAAGACTGTCGTGGTGGTGAGAAACGGCAACCGTGTGGGGGAGACGAAGCTTACTTTGCATCCGAAATATGGGAGGACGATGATGAGGCGTCTTGATCTTCCTTGTTGGGTTCTACCAGCAGGGTGCTTGTTTCTGACCCAGGAGACGAAGAATTTGACTCGTCTTTCGTTGTGGATTGTGTATCAGTATTAAGGATTGTCTCCTCCTGCGGCGGAAGGTCCTGTTTTGACGGGGGTGGACTCTTAAAGAACGACGTTGTCGAGGATGCAGCAGACTTCACGAATGGCGACGGAGAAGAGCTTCGACTGGATTGTCTTGACGAAGCGGAACTTGAAGACGAAGAAAGGGGGTGAAAAGTAAATTTCACTGAAGGAACTGGCGAGTTGTCACGACTGGGCCGTCCCGGTAACGAATCAGACGCGTTGGGAACGGGGGATCCTTGTCGTTCTCGCCGCCTGCGGTCCGAACGAGATGGAGAATCGTTTCTGCGAGAGGGTTGTGGGCTCTTAGCGGAGGAGGATGCAGCACGAGGTGAGGAGGAAGCTGATTCCGCTCGAGCAGTAGGTCTTGCGCGTCGCTGTGTGTCGTCCATTTTTGAAGTCGCGCGACGCTTCTGCCTAGGAAACCATGGCACGCTATCTTTCCCTGTTTCTGGTGCACTGCTGGGCCGCTTGAGTTTCCGGGCGTCTTGTCTGGCCAACTTCTCCCTAGGGCGACGTTTGAGGACTGATGGTGGCCGCTCAATACGTTCCTCGTCCTTCTTGCTGTGTGGAGTGGAAGTCTTAGTAGACAGTGGTATTTTTGAAGAGGAAGATGAGCCGTTCTCAGAAGAGAGATCAGAAGATTTCTTGTCATCCGCGGAAAAGTTGCTGGGCGAAGGGGATACGCTCGGTGATGAAGTGGCAGGACCAGCCCGCGCTTTTCGGCGTCGATCGCGCATGATTCGACGATAGGCGGAGTTAATCTGAAGATTCTGGTAGGTAAAACCGTTGCGAAGGAAATGGCGGGAGAGAACGAACCTCGGCGAAACGCTCATTTGCGACTTGAGTGTCGTGACGACCCCTGTCGGGGTGCCACTCCAATGCCTTCAAGACAATATTTCAGTAACTATTTCGGGTATGAAGAGGAGATCGGATTACTCACCAATTTCTTGAACGTGGTCCGTAGCTCTTCATCTGTTGTTGCTGTGGCGTCGAGACCGAGGACAGCGTACAGTCCTTCTATTTCTTGGGTCCCCATGATCAGCGTTGAATAGTGGGGGATAGGTTGTGAGGGATGAAATAGGGAAGGATTTCGAGTTGTTTATGGAGAAAGAATGAGAGAGCAACTCTGAATCTCCCCGCTTAAGTACCAGAATCAAGCGATAAATCGACAACATGAGGCGTGGATAAGGGCACTTCACGGAGACAATCAATAATCAAACTTCGGGTGACTAGGGCGGTGCATAATCGATGTTTCGGCGTGGCCCTATTGTATCATCATGACAAGAAACACAACAATCTTGAGCGCGTATATCTGAATGAAAACCTCGTGTGTATTCGTGATGCACGTTGCTTCAGCGCTTCAGGATTTCCTGACGAATATTGGGTCCTATATGGCAGTGTATTCGTTTCTCTTGACGTTAGAACTGCCTAGGCAGTCAGGAGAATGGGCGAAGAAGTGGTATGGTCAGAACCAGTTGTGCTCCGTAAGAGAAAAATAATGGACCCTGCATCTACCGAAATACTTTGAAAACTTTCCAGTGACGTTCGCATTTCGCCGAACATCAATTCATCGGAACTCACACAACACGTTGCATGCACATTTCATTCCAATTCTCCTTCGGCATCCCCATTCTTCACGACTTGCGCATCGATGACGCATTTCACAACTTTAGGTTGATTAGCCCTCACCACAGCACGCGGCATCGCCCTGGCA
>CEMH01204079.1:52784-66980 GCA_001179725.1 Macrocystidia cucumis | reverse complement strand
TAATTCAATAAAAAATGATAACATGTGACCGAGAAGTGATAATCACATGTGAAACGTTAATAGTATAATATCCAACGCTATTCTCAACTTCACCAACTACGCTTATCGTTCTCGACTTTAAATCCTACTCCCTACAATGTCCGCAACAGAAACTCAGTCCGCCTCCGCTCCTGACATTACCGTCTTCTCTCGTGTCGCTTCCATTCCACTCATATCCAGCTCTTGGTTCGCAGTAGATGGCGCTCTCCTCTCAAATTCTTATCTCAGTTCTCCTTACTCGACCGCAAAGGGTTTGTCCTCGACCGCTTTCAAGTACACCCAGCCTCTTCAGATAAAACTTGCACCTATCATCACCCGTGCTGATGGTTTCGCCAACAAGGCCGTTGACGCCGTCGAATCTCGTTATCCTTACCCTTTCCACGCCAAGCCAGAGGAAGTCGCCACGCTCGTTCAAGACCGTCGCCGCAGCGTATCGGAATATGTCCACCTTCGCACTGCCAGTGCTGTCAACGTGGCCAACAAGACCCTCGAAGAGAAGGTCACAACTCCTGCCCACACGCTCGCTCAGGGTATCGATCAGGTGCGACTCATCACACACGTTCTATCTGACCCTGCTAATTCTTCCACAACAGAGGTTCGCTCCGATCATCGATTACTTTGAAGTCGCTGTGACGCGTTTGAATCATTCCGATGCCGGACCCTCCGCGCCAGATGCCAAATATCAATATCAACGCGCCCTCGCTCTATCCAAGAACCTCAAGGACCAGCTCTTTGTGTACTCGAACGAACACCTCAAGCAACTGCAAGCGCAGTCTGTCCTCTTGTGAGTGCGCTGGTTTCTTCCCCTCTTGCAGAGACTGACAAATTTCTCAAGGCAACGCGCCAACGAGACTGCACAGTCCATCACTGCGTTGGCTACGTCTTCGATTCACTCTGCTCAAACACGGATTCATGACCTTTCCGACAACATGGTTGCCGAGCTCCAAAAACTCCAGACCTCCCTCCAGGACACCGCCTCCTCTCTTCAGGGGGCCGCCTCCTCAACACTGCACAAATCGACGAGTCAACTGCAATCCCTGTCCCCTCAACTGCAACAAACCTACTCTGAACTCGCGTCCGGCTTGAGCACCGTGGTCACTAACCTACGAGAAATCGTGACAAAGAAGGACATCGCCCTGCAAGACAAAGTCACCCTGGTCAGCAAAGAGGTCGGCGAACGCGTCAGCCCACTCTTGGATTCCTTGAGGCGTGGGGTGTCCGATGCCCTCAGTTCGAAGAAGATTCAAGTAAACGGCAAGCCGAATGGCCAAGTGAATGGTGTTGATGGGAATGCGTCGGACTCGGAATGAGAGTGTTTTTCCTTGTCTTTGTTTGCTCACATTAAGCTATATACTACTTAGACTTTAAATTCAGGATTTTCATTTCGTTATGCGAGCTCCCTCTCCTTTACCCTTCATTATATATAGTCTTCATTCCACCCCAATTACTTGCCAGCGTCCGATACCTGTAGCACAGTATTCACTTACCCATGATCTCCGTTCGTAAATGACTATCTTTAGACCCTTGGGCCAATGTTCAAAATATGTTACACTTTTGGTGGCAAGTAAGAGAGTACATGGGTCGCGATGACGAAATGTTCACAAGTGCACGAGAATTTCGGAGAGACACAAGATGACCAAGATCACTCTCGGTCTGTCAGTGGGACGTACTGCGTTTTGTTTATTGCGGTTCTGCAAGTTGGGGAACAAACCGGGTGAACTTACTGAGACCGCCATGACTTGCTTCTGAGATACGACACCGTTTTCGTCCTTGTCGATTTGATAAATGTGTTGCATAATGGTGCCGACGGGAATGAACATTCGTCCTGGGCTGGCAAGTTGATCGAAGAGGGCGGTGGGAAGAACGGGAGCCGCGGCGCCAACGTGGATAGCGTTATAAGGACCTGTTGAGAAGGAGAGAAGCTCAGTGTTTAGGGGGGAGGGAGAGGGGGTGGGGTGAGAGCGAGTGAACTAAGAAAAGAAGTGGTCAATGAAACAACTGACCACCCTGAGGATAACCTGCGATTGTTTTGGAAAAAAGTGAGTGGATTGATCGGAAAGAAGGAAGAAAGGGAGAGGGGAGGGGGAGTGAGGTGGGATGGGAAGAACACCTTGACGTCCATCACCCGTGATCATTTCAATGTGACCACGGTCAAGAGCTTCCCCGAGGCCATCGTTTCTGAGATTGCGGATTGACCAGCTGACGAGATCCTGGATGTGATCTATTCCGATGACTTTTCCTTGTTGGTCGGTGGGCGCTTCCGAGTCCGCGGGGGGAGTGACGAGGTGGTGGAAGACAGCGGAGAGGTAGCCTGAACCGCTTCCAACATCGAGAACACGAGCGCCAGGGATCAGATAGGGTAGAAGGTGCTCGGCCGCGTAGGCGTGCTTGATTAACGAGAATTTACAACGGAGAAAGTGAAAGGGAGGTGAGAAAATAGCTGACCATATGAGGAGCGCTGATAGTCGCGCCATGGCCAATCATTCTGGGTCCATTGATCAGCAAGAGAGAAGAGACGAGATAAGGAATTACTGAACTGAGGAGAATCTTCATACGCGAATGATTTATTTAGAACGTAGTTTGCACGGTCTACACTTCGCATTGCCTAGGAAGAAGTGAGGCTAACAGTCTAGCTATTTTCGAGTTTGCAACAACCTACATTTGCAACACGAATTGAATGAAATATATTGTTTGACGAGAGATTGGCGATGAGTTCAGCATTTGAAGAGCCAGTGCAACGCCATGCCATGATTGAATATTCAGGATTGGTTGTGGGTCTAGACCGTGAGAGAAATGACGAACGTTGGTTATTTCGATGACGTAATTACACCCGATATTGCGCATTACGTACGACATTCATTTACCATTTCCTCAACTAACCACACAATGCACCCTCCTAGAACGCGCTTTCTTTCCTCCGTTCATGCCCTCCGTTGCCTCAGATACTCCCCTTCCCGCTCTTTTGCGCACAGTTTTCACAGTTAGTCTATACAATAATCCCCTGGGTCCACTGCTCACCTCGTTCATCATTTTAGTCTATTCTTGAAGTCTTTTTGCTCTGCCTCGCAGGTTACATTCTCGCATCACGCGGCATCCTCGATAAAACTACTCAAAAGGTGAAGAGTCACTTCCTTGATTGTTATATACCGCCACCTAACATTGCAATGTGTAGCAACTCAACCGTATCAATGTATCCCTCTTCACACCAGCTCTACTCTTCTCCAAAGTCGCATTTTTCTTGACACCCGGTATGACGGATTTAGGAAATAACTGCGGACCCATTGCTAACCACCACCACACATAGCAAAACTGAAAGAGCTATGGATCATACCTCTCATTTTTGCCGCGGTGACCACTGTGTCGATGACTGTTGCTTTCGTCTTTGGTTGGCTCTTGGGCCTCAAAAAGTCTCAAAGGTTTGTCCCTCGCTTCCTTGTTCATACTAGTTCCTAACCTTTGGTTCCCATATGTTTAGGAGCTTTGCTATGGCAGCGGCTATGTTTATGAATTCCAATTCTTTGCCTATTGCGCTCATGCAATCACTCGTTGTGACTATTCCGGCCTTGAGGCGTGGCGATGACGATAACGAGGATGCTATGCTCGGCCGCGCGCTCACATACCTCGTGCTTTACAGCACCCTCGGCATGGTCGTAAGTGATGCTGTTATACACTTTAATATCCCTGGCTAACGTGTCTCTTAGCTACGTTGGAGCTATGGCGTCCGATTACTCTCGCAAGCCGACACAGAAGACGAAGTCGCCGTTCCTAATGAAACCACCCCGCTTTTGGCTGCAACCCGCTCACCCATGATTGCGGATACTATCACTGACGTGCCGGAGAGTATCATCCCTACTGCTATGCAGGGCGAGTCACAGCCTCGCGCTGTTCCTAAACGGAAAACTACCTACTACAACTCGTTTCCCAATTCTCCCAATGACTCGCAAGGGAATCTGCTCTCCTCCGGAGCGTCGAGTCGTTCGGACCTGTCGACAATGGTGGCCTCCTCTCCTGCAGATTCCGATTCAGAGGAACACCCAGGTTCCCATCAACACTCTGACGCACCCGTTTTACCCACACACCGCCGAAAAACGCGGGATTCTTCGCATCATTCACACAAACACGGGGTGTGGCACCGTTTTCGGGTTGCTTGTGTTGCCGTTTCACAATTCATGACCGCTCCACTGTGGGCTGCGTCATGCTCCTTGGTCGTGGCGTGCATTCAACCTTTGCAACATGCCCTCAATGAGCACTCGCCTGCCCTAAAAAGCGCGTTATCCGCAGCTGGTGGTTGCTCCATCCCCGTCACACTTGTGGTGTTGGGAGCATATTTCTATGTGCCCCCAGCCGAGGGAGAGAAGGCTTTATCCTTCCGAGAAAAAGTACGGTCCTTACGGGCCAAGGTTTTTTCAAAAAGAACCAATCGCACGATCACAGCTGCGAACGTGGCTGAGATCCAACGTTCAACTGGAACCGAAGGAGAATCTCGAACAGTTCTTGTCGCGGTGTTATCGAGAATGGTGTTGACGCCTATGATCCTACTGCCACTCGTGGCAGCAGCGACAACATGGGACATGCATGTTGTTTTTGATGAGTGAGTTGTTTCTCGACCTATATCCAGTCTCCACGATCATGATCTGATAACTGGTGTGATTAGTCCTATTTTTGTAGTGGCGAACGTGCTCTTAATGGGCTCGCCTCCTGCGTTGACACTGGCACAGGTGCGTCTTTACCGTCTTTCTCATTGATCCGAATGATTCTGAATTGAGTCCTGCTGTCTTCTTTTCCGATGATCCTACGATGATTGTTGCGTCATGTCCTGGTTAATGGTTGCAACTTCAGATCACACAAGCAGCTTGTGGAGATGCTTTTGAAAGGCTCATCAGTCGGACAGTGTTTTGGTCGTACTGCATTGTGACTACCCCGACGACCATTGTGTATGTCTTGGTAGGGTTGCTTCTAGCGAAACTCTGAGGACAGTCTTGTGGTTTTTTCTTTTCTTTTCTGGTGGATGGATATATCTGTTTTTGATTTTTCGTAGTTAGATACTTACAAGTTACAGAGTTACTCACACACACGCATGTGTCCCTCATCCCATTGCTTACCTCATTTTGACCAAACATTGACAAATGCACTTCGCTGACGGAAAATTGGAAAATCGTTGTGGTCTTCTCCAAACGTCGTTCAACACAAACACTTCTCTCAGTTTCTTCGATTGCTTTCGTTGTTAAACGCAGGCAGCGGTGTTGTTTATCTATTTGAACAAGTCCAACTCCTCTCTTCCTTTGTTTCTTCACACGCACGGCCCACAAAGCGCCAAAAAAAAAAAGTTCGCGCCTCCCAAGGTTTGTCGTTCTCTCACAACAAGACTTGACTCATCGCTCATCTCGCCTTGATTTTTCCTCTCCCCTTGTTGTGGTTAGCCCAGAAAATACGAGTTGATTGCTCAAAAGCAAAACTCTGACAGTAAACCGCGTATAACCATAAACGTTACCATCATCAACAACAACAACAACGATCAATTTTACTTTGAGACACCATGGACGTCGACATGAAGAATAAAGATGAACACGCAGAGGACAAAGGTATTGCTGTGCCGTCTGCAGGGAACGCTAGTGGTGGAGGTGGTGGTGGACGAGACAGGGATCGAGAATATGATTCGAGAGATAAAGAAAGAGAAGGGACAGGGAGGGATAGGGATAGGGATAGGGATCGTGAAAGAGGGAGTGGAAGAGATCATGACAGAGGGAGCGGGAGGGACCGTGATAGGAGAGACAATGGTGAGTTACCTTGGGCGATTTTTTCTTCTTCTTTCATAGAAGTGTTTCAATTATATGCTGACTTTTACGGCTATTAGGACGTCCTAGACGAGGAGGAGGAGGCGACCATTGGGAACCCGATAGGCGCAATGGCGACGTAAGCTACCCCTTTCATTGATCATTCAACTACCTGGTTTTTTTTTTCACTCGTGTTTTTCTGATTTATACTTTTCTTTTTTTAGCGCAGGAAGCGTTCTCATTCCCGCAGCAGGTCTCGTTCGCGTCGTCGTTCCGCATCCCCCAAGGGCAGGCGCAGTCGCCGATCTCGCTCGCGTTCTCCTTCCCGTACCCGTTCCCGTACTCGCTCTCGTAGCCGGAGCCGCGAACGCAAATCGAACGACGCTTTTGCGCGTTCTCTAGGCGGGCCGATGAACGCTGAGCATGAAGATGCGGTGGAATTCGCCAAGATCAGCAAAAGAGAAAACCGGGTTTATGTGGGCAACCTCAGCTACGACGTCAAGTATCGCGATCTTATGGAATTTATGAGGGGAGGTGGGTGGGGGATCTTTAGCTCTGTGTTTTTTGTTTTTCTCTCTCTCCTTCTCTTCCGTGCTTTGTTTTTCTGTGGGGCGGTCATGGACGCGGCCCTTGTTGCGGAACAGGCCTGGGGAGGTTTTGAGGCTACCTGGTGGCGGTGGCAGAGATATGGGCATTTTCTTGTCCTTTCCTCCCTGTGGACAGCCGAACTTCCCTTGAGGAGAGAGATGATCAGAGATGAGAAGGCATAAAGGAATCTTCTGTTCCTCTGCTTTTCCGCCACGTTTGGGGAGGACCAACATGGATCAAAAACATTCCTCCCCCAGAGCAAGCCTACGTGCAACCGGTGGTATGGTTTTGGTTCGGTTTGGTTTGGTTCGGGTAGCGGGTTGTGGTTTTTTCAGTTTGAAAGGCTTATGGTGTCGAAGTTGAGAGAGGATTATTGATTGGGAGTTTTGGTTGGCAGCTGGAGAGGTCCTCTTCGCCGAAGTTCTCGTCACTCCGACTGGTGTATCGAAGGGTTGTGGGTATGTTGCTTCTGATTTTTTCAATTTTTTGAGACGCGAAGCTGATCCGGTATCTTTCCAGCATCGTCGAGTTTGCATCTTCAGAGGATTCTCAACGCGCTATCCGCGAATTATCTGAACAATCACTTTTGGGACGTCCCGTGTTCATCCGTGAGGTATTGCATTGTTTTTATTTTATTCGACATAGCAGTCAGGTGTTGAATGGTTGTGGGACAGGATCGCGAAAACGAAGCCAGGTTTGGAGCAACTCCTGTTCCCGGCAAAATCGGGATGGCGATGGCCGGTCAAGGGCTCAACGCTGCGCCCCCTCCTCGTCCCCCTTCCCATAATTATTTCGGGACGCACAACAATCCTGGAAATCAGCTTTATGTTGGGAATGTCAGTTAACCTTCCATTTCGAAGTCTCGACCCGTCTGCTGATCGACGGACCTTCTTCTTTTCCCTTGCTTGTGCAGCTGCCATATCAGGCCGGATGGCAAGACCTGAAGGACCTCTTCAGGACGGCGGGCAATATTATTCGTGCTGATATCAATATTGGGGCAGATGGACGCCCTAAAGGATCTGGAACAGTCGTCTTTGAGACTCCGAAAGACGCACAGCAAGCAATCAGTGTGTCCCCCTTGTTTTTTTTTCTCCTTCGCGTTGTTGATAGATCATTACCCCTTTAAGCCATGTATCATGGTTATGATTGGTACGGACGTACGCTTGAAGTCCGCGAGGTATGTTTTTTCTGCTTTGGTGCCATAATGTCCCTTCTGGGACGGTCACTGGAATTCACTTTTATCTCGGTTGGGCGCTTATCGTTCGTTTTACGTTTTTCCTCCCTAGGATCGATATGCAGGACTTTCAGGAGCTGGTGGGTTCCGAGGAGGATTCCGTGGTGCGCCTCGTGGGCTTGGACGTGGATTACGTGGTGGTGGTTTCAGAGGAGGGTTCAGAGGAGGGCCGGGAGGGCCAGGCGGAGGAGGGAGGGATTTCTCGAACCAAGATCTTTACGCTGACTATATTGGCCCCGAACAAGGGGGTGTAGGCGGCGGCGGCGGAGGTGGCGGTGGTGGTGGGTTAAGAATGGACGCCTATGGTGGTGGGGGTGGATTTGCTGCAGGAGGGTTTGGACCTGGCGCGCCGGGATACGCTGAACCTGAGCCCAGTCAGCAGATCATGGTTAGAAACGTAAGTGTGATTGCACGAGATGGTTATGCAACTATGTGCTGAGTTTTGCATCTAGTTGCCTTGGTCGACGGCGAATGAAGATCTCGTCGAATTGTTCGAGACGACTGGACAAGTGGAATTGGCGGAGATTTTGTTTGATGGGACTCGTTCGAAAGGCTGTGGTGTTGTGCAGTTTGCACAGGTCGGGGAAGCGGAAACGGCTATCGGTACGTGTTGAATTGTTGTTATTTTGGTATAGAAACGGTCTCGACAATCTCTGATGTGCTTTTTTGTCTCGAATGACAGCGAAATTCCAAAAGTATATGTATGGAGGACGTCCGCTCGGTTCGTAATGATTCTTTTTTCAGCTGAATTTGGCAAGTGAAAATCTGACGAATGTGCGCAGATGTACGATACAATGATCGATGGCATACGTTTACTCCTACGGCAGCCAAAGGGGGACAAGTAGGGGGTATCATGCAGACCGACGGTTAAAGAATAGTTGTTTTGAGCACGTTGATCACTTTCAATAAAGTCCGATTATGGAAAAATCTCGGTCCTTCCTTATTTAGCAAACATGACGAGTTTTTGGAGAATATTTTAAATTGAAACTTGTCCCTTGTGGTTTATAAACTCTTTACTCTCCCGATATCCTTTCTTCTTCACCACCACCACACTTTCCCCCAATGGACTCTTTCTCAGAACCTTACACAAGATCAGGAGATGATATCTCTCTCGACGCCGTCAGAGAAAAGATCGCAGTCTTGGAGGGTGAACTCAAGGCTCAAAATATACCCCTTTCTGGACGTGTACTGCATATATGCCACTATCTACCCATCACCGCTACTCTCAATACTCGTCCGGGAGTCATTAGTCCACCAGCGACACCACCCACCAAAGTTTTGGACGTCACCTCTGACTCTCCCCCACCCGAGACCCAAGTGGCGGCGGACAATGCGGAACAACCCACCACTTCCAGCGTATGGACTCTCACTCCACGGTACGGCCATGCTGCCATGATTTCTGGTATTCGGTCCCTCTCTGCCACCCACGAACAGCTCATCATCGGCTGGACGGGGGATATTTTATCACCGACCCCGTCGGAGAAGATATCAGCCGATTGCGTGCCTTCTTCAGACAAATTGGAACTCGAAAAGGCACTAGAGACGTATACTCCCAAGGAAAGCGACCCGGATGACGATAGGAAGACGACCTATGTGCCCGTGTGGTTGGATGACAAGGTCGCTCATGGTCATTACGATGGTTATTGTAAACAAAGTTAGTTTGGCTTCTCTTGGTTTTTTTCCCCCTCGTCACTGCTGCATCATCGATGACGTTTGCTGACCTTTTTTGCTTTGCTCTTCTTCTTCAGCACTTTGGCCATTGTTTCACTACCTTCTTTGGCAGGACGTTGCTACAGAATACGCGTCGGCGGATTCTCATTACCCGTTCTATGAATCTGCGAATGCTGCTTTTGCACGTCGCATTGCGGAGGTTTACCGGCCCGGCGATCTTATATGGGTACATGATTACCACCTGCTCCTTGTCCCGAGGTCTGTTTCGTCCTTTTCTCCGGCTCGGTCGCATTGTTGAACGGTTTTCCGGCAGACTCGTAAGGGACTCGATACCCGACGCAGTCATTGGACTGTTCGTGCACACTCCATTCCCCAGTAGCGAAATCTTTAGATGCCTTCCGAGTACGTCCGTCTTGGCAGTTTGAACGGTTCCTTGTTTGATTGGTTCTACTTCTGTGTCACAGGAAGAAAAGAACTTTTGGACGGCATGCTGGGTGCGAATTTGGTGTGCTTCCAGGTAAGCGGGGTGTGAGCACCTTGAAATTTTTTTCTCCAGCGCTAAACCGCGAATTCGCCAGACCTACTCGTATTCCCGTCATTTCATCTCCACGTGTATTCGCGTGTGTGGCTACGAATCTACATCGCGAGGTATCGACGTCGAAGGACATGTAAGCGCCGTGATGCACTGTCCTGTCGGCGTTGACGCGGAACGCGTCGGAAGAGACATGTGCGTTCTCATGCTGTCATGGTCTAGCCTTTTGTCATCTGACATACTCTGAATAGCCTTCGCCCTGGTATTCAACCCAAATTAGAAGCGCTGCAAACACTGTACGAAGGAAAGAAGATTATTGTTGGCCGGGACAAGCTGGATGTTGTGAAGGGCGTCTTGCAAAAGGTGATGGCGCTTCCTTTTCACGACAATCGATATCACTAACATGCCGTGCTTTAGCTGCGCGCTTTTGAAAAGCTTTTGCAGGACTATCCCGAGTGGATAGGAAACGTTGTGCTCATTCAGGTCACCTCGCCCGCTCAAACGGACTCTCCGAAATTGGAACGCGTCGTTAGCGAGCTCGTCGCGCATATCAATGGAGAATACGGTAGCTTGGATTTTATCCCGGTGCATCACTAGTATGTGTCCTAATTTTCTCTGCTGACGACGCGTTGTTGACCATACATTCTAGTCATCAGACGCTCAAGAAGGATGAATTCTACGCCCTGTTGAGCGTAGCCGACCTTGCAGTCATCACCCCCCTACGAGATGGGATGAACACGACAAGTATGGAGTTTGTCGTTGCTCAAGAACGAACGAGGAAAAGTCCTGTCGTCTTGAGTGAATTCATGGGCATCAGCAAGAACATGGAAGATGCTCTCTTGGTCAACCCATGGAACCTTGGAGTAAGTGATCTAGCATATTCGTTTGATTCACAAAGTAATTTCGAGCTTTGCTATAGGACGTTGCCGCTGCGATCAACAAAGGGCTGTTGATGTCCGATGCAGAGAAACAAACCCGTCATTCCCGTTTGTACAAGACGGTGACCACACACACCTCGCACACGTGGGCGTCGGTCTTGGTGAAGCAACTCCTTACCCAGCTCGGTGGTCAAATTCAAGGCCTTGCACGGCAAACGCCATATATCAATAGCACGGATCTTCACTCTCGCTACCTCTCCGCTAAGAAGCGGTTGTTTTTGTTCGATTACGATGGCACACTGTCTCCCATCGTCAAGACGCCAGAAATGGCCATTCCGACTGCACGCACCTTGGAGGCGCTGAAGCTGTTGGCCGAAGATCCAAAGAATGTGGTGTGGATCATCTCTGGAAGGGATGGGGAGTTCCTCGAGAAACACCTCGGACATGTCGCCGGCGTCGGGTTCAGTGCGGAACACGGAGGGTTTGTTCGGGAAAGGGGAGAGACAAAGTGGAATAACTTTACGGAGAATTTGGATATGGATTGGATGAGCGATGTGGAAGAGGTGTTCAGATATTATACCGAGGTTCGTCGATCTGCCTGCCATGACGACTTCTGCTTAATCGCTGATTCGATCGGATTGGTGGTCTTGGCTACTGATTAGCGGACGACGGGGAGTAGAATCGAGATGAAGAAGAGCTCTGTTACGTGGCATTATCGCGGTGCAGATCCCGAATGGGGGTAAGCATCTCTTGTCGTCGGGCTTATCTCGGATACCGCCGTTTGACTGATTCAATCTCTCGCACCACCTACATGTTAGGCAATTCCAGTGTCGGCAGTGTCAGGATCTTCTTGAAAACAATTTAGCACACAAACGACCAATCGAAGGTAATGTATAAGTTTTACCGCGTGGTTCGCTTGGACGGTGCTAATACCATTGATGCAGTGCTGGTCGGAAAGAAGAATCTAGAAGTCAGACCGAAAGCTGTGAACAAGGTTCGTTTGGAGGCTAATCGTTCTTTCAAATTCGCGTGATTAATTTTATGCTGTAGGGTGAGATTGTGAAGAGAATATTATACCAAAACCCGGACGCAGAATTCATTTTCTGCGCTGGTGATGATAAGGTTAATTGAATGCATCTCCTTTGCTTCATTGCACTGACACGTTTTTTGACAGACGGACGAAGACATGTTCCGCGCCCTTTTGCTGTTCCCGCCTGGTTCGAGCACAAGCCTTGCGAACTCTGGGAGCCCAGTCACGACCACCCTTCCCGCCCCTCTTTCCATTACCCTTGTTGACGATCCCGATGCTCAACCCAGAGAGCTCGTCATTCGCCCCGAAGCTGTGTTCACCACCGCGGTAGGACATAGTAGCAAGCGGACGCTTGCAAGCTGGCATGTAACGACCCCACATGAAGTAGTGGAACATATGATGGATCTTGTGGGTTTGGAAAAGCATGAGCAGACGAAGTTGTGAAGGACTCGTTTGTCGGAAATATGATATTATCTACATCAAAGTGTATCTAGATCTAGCGCATGGGTATCTATGTATGATTCTGTTAGGGTCTGTTAGGGTTGATGCCGGCGTGACGTGACCGTAATTATTAAAAGTCCGACGTGCTGTGCCAGATCTCAAACGCGCAGTTGCTTGTTCTCCTCCATCGACCGCCTGACTCTCCTCCTTGCTTTCACACTCTCAAAACCCCTCAAGAACATCATGTCCTCGTTTAAAGGTGATCGTGCAGCCCGGAAACCATACACGGTTCGTCCATTCATCCGAAGTCAAACCCTTTCGCGCCACCCAACTAACTTTAAAATCTCTTTTCACTCTTCTAGCGCCCTGCTCCACGAGCAGCTGGAGATGCGAATGGTCAATGGCTACACGATAAAGCTCCGAAAGGTCCAAGAGCGGATTTGAATGGTAACGCTCGTGCAAAACCAACACCCACGGCGCCTTCGAATGGGTCCAACCCAACTACCACCAATACCCGACTTCTGGTCTCAAATCTGCACTATGAGATCACGCCAAAAGATCTTTCTGTTAGTCTTTCTCGTCATCTTCTCGTGTGGTACCACTTAACGACGTTGTGTTTGAAAAACAGTCAATATTTGGGCAGATAGGCGTGCTCGTTCGTGAGCCATTAATCAGGGTACGACCAGCCCCCACAGGCTTCACCTATCTTCATATGAAAATATATATAAACGAAAAAAAACCAACGTCGACTCCTATGATCGCTCACGCGTAAATCTTTTGGACTTTTTAAAAGTACGACCGCAGCGGACGATCATCCGGAACAGCTATCGTCGCGTTTGAAACACCCGTCGAAGCGACAAGAGCAAAAAAGCAGTTTGATGGGATTCTTGCAAAGGGTAAACAAAAAACACACATCATACACACAATCACTCCCTCTTCACCTCCCCTTTTACCCCCCCATTTGTCGTTGTCGTGGATACCGAGAGGGAGAACTGATGGATTTGAACCGTTTTAGGACAACCCATGGCGATTGCCTACGATAACTCGCCTCCTCGTCAACCACGCCGCGCCATAAGTGCGCCGAGTTCAACACTCATCCAAAGGATACAAAAGCCCAATTTGGTAGATCGTCTCAGCCGCGACGATATCCAGATCAAGGCACCCTCCGGCCCGTACGTTTTCAACATTTAACTTCATGTTGGTTATGTTCATCGCTGAAATGCTGGATGACAGAAGGCGTGGTGGTGGTGTGGGTCCGGTGCGAACTCGCCCCACCCGTGGTATCAACCCTCGGGAGAGAGCCAGTCGTCCAGGCCCTAAGAAACCTAAAACCGCAGAGGAGCTTGACAAGGAGCTCGACGCCTTCATGGGAGATTCCGAGGAAACTCCGGCTGCGACGGCGGAAAGCTCCGCCGTTGTTGAAGGGCTGGTCCAGGATGTCGATATGGTCTAATCGTTTCGTGACTTTTGGCCCAGAACGTTTTTATCTCTTCCTCGCTATATATGAATGGAACTCGTCTTAGTTCTCTTGGTTTTTACAGTTCTGCGTGTATTGAAATCCCCTTCCACATAATCGATCGTGATCTCGATATCTTCACCATCCTGAATAATGTACAAAGCAAAAGACGATGAAAACTGCGAGTTTTTCATGCATGGAAAGACACTTCCCACAACCTGCTGCACCCATCTGCACCTGCGCTCACGAGTTGTCGAGACTTGCCCGCGTTCGTCGCTTCCAGCCAAAGAACGGCGTTCACCCCGCCAGGTCCTGCATTCTTGATGGCAATGTTTTTCATCGGCTTGGCGACACTCCACACATAGGCAAGGGTGTCCAGTGAACCTGAAGCACAAAATAGGGAATCGGGTGTCCATGCCAATGAATTGATTCGAGCAGTGTGGAACGTCCAACGGCCCGTCACCAACTGCGGTTGTCTTGGTGAGATTTCGAGGAATGAGGATGATGTTTTGGTTTTCAAAGACTAACCTTTTTCTCTTGAACATCATAGAGA
>CEMH01204079.1:40071-52675 GCA_001179725.1 Macrocystidia cucumis | reverse complement strand
CCATCAGGTGAAAAGGCCAGTGCGGAAATGGCACCTCTGTTTTCTTGGAACAGCGCGATCTCTTTCAAAGTTTTCCCATCCCATTCGTTCAACCGAATTTTCTGGTCCTAACGAAGCAAACAGGAGCGGGAGTCAGCTGGGTAGGTGCAAATTGCAAAGAAACCACCCACCTCCCCTCCTACGGCGACCAAACGACCGTTGGCAGCAACCGCACCGGGAGTAAACGACAGCGCTTGCTCGAAAACTCGCTGATTCGATTTGAAAACCTCGACGCTGCTGATTTCGGCGACGAAAACGGCAGCGTCCTCTGATACCGCGATTGATTTAGGTTGAGTGCTCGTCGCAGCAGAAGCTGGCCTGCATGAACCAAAACCCATTCCCGTCAGTCAAGCTATGGGCTCTTGGAGATGTGGGGAGAGAGAGCAGTGGGGGGAGGGGGGGGGCACTGAAAAACGTACCAAAAACTACTCCCGTCCACATCTATTTCGCGAACCCGATCGTCGTACCCCACAGAGTAAACCTTGCCGTCGCTGGCTGGAACACTTAGACCAGAGAGGTAATTGGTATGCGCCTCCCCTCCAAGGACGGAAGTTTCCTTCGATGAGAGGGAGTATGCATATGTGCGTCCATCAGCAGTTCCAGCTATGAATGTTTCGGATGAGGTTGGCACCGCTGCCGTGACGGGTCTTTGAGGCGCCTTAGTGAAGAAACCCCATAATGATCAGACTTCGGGTTTGGAAGATCTGTTCGCGTTGCAAACAAAGGGGGAAATACGTACCGTGAGGATTTGGGAAGGTTTATCCCCAACCCTTGGGTCAAACACATTGAGTGTGCCAGACATGGAGAGCGAAACGATTGCGTTTTCCGAGCTCCACACTCCGCCGACTTGCTGGTTTTGAACACCAGCGCCGACAGTCCATGTTGTAACTGCTTTCTTCGTCGCAACATCCCCTGTTCGTCAAAAACGCGTCACCATTGGTTTGAACACGCATAAGTTAGGTCGAAAATTTACACAGTTTAACCGTGTTGTCCGCAGAACTCGTCGCCAGTGAGGTGCTGTCTGGGCTCCAAGTCCCAGCCATCTAAGGATACCAGCGTCATTTCCAAACCACGACTCTCACTCGCGACAGATTCAAGGACTCACGATGCTTCCTTTGTGAGGGGAATCCGTAAACTCTCCAATCGTTTCGCCTGTCTGGCCATCGTAGATGAAGATCTTGAAATCTGATCCAACACTTGCGAAATGAGCACCCGATGGGGCATAACGAACATCTTGGACGAATTTGGTATGGGTTTTGATGGCCTTTTGCGAAAGTCATCGGCTCCTCATCCCTCTCTGCGCGCAGAGAGTGAAGCAACACACCTTGTCGTATTTGAACGGGACACCTGAAGTTGGATGGTCAACGTCCTGACAAAGCGCTCATGCTCATGGGGGGGTTGGGCAAGCAGTAAACCTCACCTTGGTGAAACACGATCAACCCGTCGTCCCCAGCCGTAGCAGCGCGAAACGGTCGTTGATGTCTGATCGCAACAGCGTTTATAGCCTACAATCCGGCGCATCAGCATTCCCGGGAACCCCGTAATTCATTAGATCCATGTCCGTCAATCATGGCGCGCGCGCCCACCTTGGAGTTGCCAGTGATCTCCCCCGTAGACGACCCGGTGTCAAACATAAACGCGTGTCCAAATCTTCATGACATGAGTGAGCATTCATAACCCACCCAGGGAGGTGGCCATGGGAGTTGACGATGGAGACCAGATGCTGCTCACTTGTCACGTCCATCGCCAACAGCGATGATTCGTTTACTTTCTCCGTCCCAAGCAAGGTCGTTACTGCATTCGTCCAACAAACGCACACCCCGTCAATTGCAAGCAAGGATACAGTGGCAGAGTGGAGAGCAGAGCAGACGGTGTGTGGGGGAAGACTCACATCCGTCCTGAAATGACTTTATACTCCCCCTTCAGCGTCCGATCTTCCCCAACTAAATCCCAAACCCTCACTATCACGAGAGTGAAATCAGATCGACAGATCGAGACCGGTTCCCCCCCCCCCCTTTTCACATACCTGTCCCACTAGCATCACTAGACGCACAATAATATCCAGAAGGCGAGATCCTCGCGACAGTCGCGTTCTGAACATGTCCCGAATACGCACTCGACAGAAGTGGGTTCTAAGGAAATTCAGCCCAAAACCAAACCCAAACCAACCCAATCAAACGCGATCCCGATGCCACCAGTGTCGTATGCGTTGCTTTTGAATTAGCAAAATCCTTATCGAACTTGTAACCCAGCGACCAAAAAAAACTCACATCCAAATCTCGGATCTACGAAAACGACCAAAAGACGATCTATTAGCCCACTTTCTGAAACAACCCCATCCCCCCACAAAAACAAAAAAAAAAGAGATCGAAACTCACAATCACATTCCTCCCATTAGTATAAACGATCTGCTTTCCATTAGCACTCGCAGAGATCTTGGTCGAAGTCCCTCTTTCCGTGACGGGATTGGAGGGAAACAATCCAGTAGATTTGAACGACATATTTCGTAAAAATCAGAATGGTAGAGACGATTGTGATTCAAGGAAAATGGCAGTGAGTGGAAACGGTGCTGCGGCTATGGTTCAAGCTTTTCAAGTTTGATCGCTTGACCCTATGGCCAAATAGGGGCTCCTGATGGATCACCCCAAGATTGTCTATTATATAAATCTTACTATCCTACTGGCTGAGGATAGTTAACCATATCCATTCATTATTGCTGTGAACAGAAACCATGGGTCATTACAAAAATTCGTCAAGGGGGGGGTGGTCGTATCGTGTCATTTTAGAGTTGTGCAAACGCATTGAACGTCGCTCAACGCTGTGGGTTCGTAAAATGCCTCAGAAGGACAGTGATGATAAAGTGAGTGAGTGATTCAGTGAGAGACAGGATCAAAGGAGAAGGAAAAAAAAACACAACTAATTTAATGCAGCTCAAAATCGGAGAGACTCCAGAATGCGGGAAAGGAAGGAGAAAGACACACTGGTCTTCGACGAAAGACAGGTGAGAGGGGGAAGGGTAGTATGTAAAGATCAGCTGGGTTATATGAAAGGAAACTGTACAAATGCTAAAAAAGGACTAAGTGGATCGAGCGGAAAGTGGGTCGTGAGTGGCGATGGGAAAGGTTATTTGAGAGGGAAAATCCACTTTTCGATCATCCACTAGATTTCAGGAGCCCTGAACGAGAAGATCGTATATAGCTGCGCCGTCACTTGGATCCCGCAAGGGCCAGCGCCTTATCTCTCAAGACGGAAGGGTAGCTGTTCATGAGGTGAGCCAGTGCGCGCAAATCCTCCTGGTCAAGGAGAGCAACAGTGATTTTCGGCTATAAAGGAACATCCGTCAGACAAAGTCAAGGGAAAAAGGATGATGATCCCTTACCGCCCCCTTGATGCCAAACGTCTTGACAACTTTGAAACTACGCAAAGTATGAGATAGAAGT
Source organism: Macrocystidia cucumis (assembly GCA_001179725.1). NCBI lineage: Eukaryota > Fungi > Basidiomycota > Agaricomycetes > Agaricales > Macrocystidiaceae > Macrocystidia > Macrocystidia cucumis. Next base: position 49,196 of record CEMH01204079.1, on the reverse strand, counting down.
TGGAAGGTTGAAACAACGCATTCTCAAAAAACTCACAGTTTTTCACCAAGCATTTGCTTCTGTATGGGTGAAGCCTTTGTAAGAAGGCCGTCAATGAATTCATCCGTAGCCTGTGTGACCAACGGGTCGGCCTTTGGGAGTGGCAGTCCTGTTGCTGATGACGAAGTGGCTAACCGTACGATCTCGGCAGCTGGTAGTTTTGCAAGTGATGCGATTGTATGCGTTGTTCCAGCTGGTGTTCCCGGAAGAGGTGAGGATGATGCGGATGGGCCTTTCGAGGAGAGATCGGGGGTTTGAGGAGATTCGTGAACTTTGGATGTAGTCTTCTTGGCTTGGGGGGTAACGGGCAAGGTCTGTGGAACAGATTGTGTTGATTGTACCTCTGGAACTTTCTCCTCTTCCTCAGAAGCCTCCTCACTATCCAACACCATCTTTGCATCAGCCAACTTGGAGCGTAACACCTCTGCGTTGAACAAACACAGCGCGCGCTCTCGTTTGGGAAGGCTCATAAGCAACTCCGTAAGTTCACTTTGGCGGGTCGACTCAAGTTTGTTGACTGCAGCCGCCATACGATCGCGTTCAGATGTCGGAGGAACCGAACCAGATGGCGAAGACGTTCGCGGGGGTGTTGACAAGGATACGCTGATCGATATTGGTGTCGAGGGGTGTTCTGGTGCACTGGCAGTGGCGTTGAGTGCGTTAGGGTCCAACAGACGTGAATCCTGGGAATTGGAGGGTGAGGGCGATTTCTCAGGTGTTGATCTCTTCGACGGCTTGAGAGTTTGCCTGATATTCTTGACTCGGTCCGAGAGTTTGTTTGGATCCTCGATGCATTGGAACGCCTCGCTCAACGAAAGCCCAACCAGATTTTCGACGACAGAGTCGATCTGATCGTCAGGTGCTGCATCGAGAGCTCTGATGCGCCGGCTGAATTCCCCAGTCAACACCTCTTTGCGAACAACTGGGGAAAGAGTTGACAGGTCATCATAACGCATGGGCACGTTGAGGGTTCCGCTCAGAGCGGCCTGAAGGGATATCCATTCACTTCATCGCTATCATCAGAGGGCCAGAGGGAAACGCACACTGTAGTAACTTCCCGAGCCCCGTCTTCCACGATCGAGTCGGTCAAAGTGGCTCGACCCGGCTGGGGATCCCAGAACAGATGGATGGTGTCGAGGACTTGGCCATCCCGCATAACTATCTCCGCCTTCACTTAATGTAGGACTCGTAGCGCCACTTGCATTTCGAGGATGACCGTTGTGACCGAAACGTTGAGCAAGCTTCTCTTGGCGCAACTGTTTTGGTTCGTGGAGTCGTACGACAACTTGTTTGGATCCGAGCTGAGCGCCGTTCATTGCATGCATTGCCGCGGATGCTAAGAACTTCATTTTGAGAAAGCTTGATTACGAGACAAGAAGCAACATGGATATCACCTTGATCTGGAGTTTGATACGAGACAAATCCGAACCCTCGAGAGTCTCCATTCTCATTACGCATGACGCGAGCGCTAATTTTTTTTCGCTCAGCGACGTGAGCAAAAGTCAACTTGTCGGACATTTTACCTGACAATTTGGCCAAACTAGCAAGAAAAAGAGTCAATCCGAAGCCAGATCGGAAAGATCGGAAAACGCAAACCTGACGAAAGTGCGAGAAAAGACCATTTGAGTCAATATCGGGATCCAGATTCTGATGGATGTGAGTGAACAGATATTCATAAGCTGAAATGAACACGATGAACCTTGCAAAAGAGATTGCACGGGTCAATAAGTCCGCTGTGGCTCGTTGAGCCAGGTCCAGAAACAGGGGCAAGCTGGACTTGTTGTCCGGGTCCGTGGACGAAAGGAACAGCGGTTTGAACAGGTGATCGGACTGGGAAAGGACTTGCACGAGGAGGCGAATATGCCATGTCCGCGTTGAACATGGGCGACCGAACGAGAGGTGACCCTCCGTGATTAGGATAACCGAATATGTTTCCGGTTGGTATGAACGGGGGGGCGGTGACATTGAAATCGGGCATTCCGCCACTTGTTCTTCGTTGTTGGTATACCTGTACGGCAATGCTCATTCCCTCGACATCTGAGCAATGCATGGCTTCTTCCGCACGGTGAGCATCGGGTTCATTCCAGAATTCAACCATTCCCGTGTCGGGTCCAAAGTGGGTTTGAGTACGGACAGAAGCTAGTGCACCGAAGGGACGGAAGATGTCGTATAGCTGAGAGTCCGTGAAGCCTGGTGGGAGGTGCTTCACGAGGCGCGGCAAGGCGGATGGTGGTGGCAGAGGAGCTGGTGGGGTTGTAGGTGGGTAAGGGGATAGCATCAAAGGTACTTGGGGGGTAAGGCCAGGGAGAGGTCGTGATTGCAATGTGGCTAGAGCTTTTTCGGCTGAAAGAGGAGGGTGTGATGGTTTAAAAGACGAAGGGGGAGCGGTGGAGAATCATGATAGCAACTGACCTTTCTCGATGAATTTAAACTCGATTGTTCCACTCAGAAGAGCAGCTGAACCATCGCGAAGGATCTTGGGTCTAAAAGGGCCACAAGTGACGAAAGCCATTGCAATATTCTCGTCGGAGACATAAGGTGGAATGTTGCTGATGTACAGCAAAGGTTCATGAAGATATGGATGAGGATGTGGTTCAGCGTCTTGCTGTAGATCGTAAGAAGTATCCATGATGGATGATGTGAAGAGAAATGAGAATGTAGGGTCGGAGTTGAGTTGGCTTGAGAAACTTGGAATCTGCGGCAGTCACTGAAAGGCGGCAGTCAAGTCTTGTCAAAGCTCTTTTCTTTTCAATTTCATTCCAACAACAAACATTATGTAATAATAAAGAATAATCTTAACCGCAGCAATACATTCATTCACTGCAAAAACAAGTCCTGGTCAGAGATATGTTGATCGCTCATTGGCCATTGGGAAACTCACAGGATGTCTGCGTCTGCTCAATTTATCAGAAAAACAATCATAAAAAAAAATGTGACAAAATCTCACCTCCGACTCGCAAATCGACGAGGTTTATTGGAATCCGAATCACTGGGGGGGGGGGGNNCATGAGACCGATGGATCGCGTCCTCACAAAAACGGCGACACTCACCGGACTGGTTGCTGGATCGTCACATCACCAGCTTTTTCTACAACAACCATGCTAGCACTAGCGGCAACCCCCGATCAGTTACTGATGGAAAGGAAAAAAAAAAACCCCACAACACTCACTCTATGGGTGTATGCGTCTCCGCCTCTCCCCCCAACCATGATAACAACGAAGCCGTGGAAGGGGTGGGTATATGCCATGATTCGGTGTTGGCGCTGCCCGCCGAAACAGTAATTTCGCTATTCGAATCACGAGAGATGGGGCTCGTTGCCGTTGGCGCGCCGGCGACGAGTGGAATGAGAACAGTGCTGATCGTCAAAGCGAGACCAAGTCGAGGTTGCATTTTCGTCTAATGTGTTGTGAGGAGGGATGCTTTGTTGTCCTTTTCAACCGATGATCACAATCAAAGGCTGATAGCAGCCTCCCTTTTATTGCGAGTCTCCCAAGGAGTAGCGCGGTTCAGACCAAGGTTGTCAGCGTGGTTCTAGAAGACGCCAAGTTTCTCAGACGCAAACAGAATCCGCGGTTTTGAATCGCGATACGACCTCGGGTGGTGCTAGTTCGTCCCAAAGAAGAGTATGCCTCACCGCCTTTTTGGGTGAACCCACCCCCAGATAAGCCTCAAAAGGTAAAGTCAATTCCAATAACGGTAATCGGCCTATCCGCGGGAATCCCCAACCGAAAATCTCTTCGCAATGTGGAGTTGCCATCCTGTATGCACGGATTATCCATAACAACGTGTCAGCCTTGAACTTTGAGCCTTGCCACCAAACGACTGACAAGGGTTGCGCCACTGCCAGGTATACTTTACGCGCTGAGCAGAAAAACGAAAGACATCCTTCACCCGAGGAGCGGCAGAGTCGCTGCTTACATGGTACGTTCTCTGTGCCTTCACCGCCGCACATTAGACGTCAGCCGCATCGAAGATACCAAAGCCACGTTCGAGAAACCGGCTGATTCATGTGCAGGAACTCTGAACCTGGAGTTAAGAAACCCTGAGAACCATCAGCGCCTTCGTTGCTTCCCTCATGAGTACTTGGTCACGCACCACATGGGATCGAACCTCATTCAGAAATTGCTAATTGTGAACATCTTTCAATTCAGCTCAACGTTAGGCGGCAAAAGAGGACAAAATGGCCCCATGCATTAATCATGAGTATGTCATTAGCAAATGGGTATAGTGAAAATCAAGAAACTTCATTCATCCGCATATACAGCGAGGTCTGCGTCTGGCCCATAATTCTTCAACGGATCCTTCCGGAGTGCTTCCGCCTCGGTGGTAGGCACAGGTGCCCTGACACTCGCTTTCTTGACCTTCAGAGCTGACTCAGGGGCAGTTACAGCGGATGCTGAGGGGACCTCCAGCACCTGTTTCCCGCATATTGTGTGAGAAGGGAGAGTATCGAAGAACACGACGACACTTACCTCATCACGGAATGGAGTGAACCTGGGAGTCGCAAGAACATCTGCCGCTCTTCCATCAAGCATAGGGGACCCAAGGCTAGTGTTCTCCGGTACACTGGCGTCCTTTTTCTTCTTGGAAGAACTCGAGGCTGCTGCCGGAGAAGCCTCCTCAGGGCCTGGATCGCGATAAGGAACGATTTTCGACGTTGTTGAAGGTAAACGAGAGCTGCTCCCAGCACTGGAACCTGACGCGATCCGCTTGGATTTGCCAGCTTGTTTTATGGTCGTGCCCACCATTTTCTTCACCTCTGGAACATTCTCCTTTATCCGCGATTTACGAGTTCCTAGGTCATCCCACGCGTTGCTTGCCGCAATTTCGGCAGCTTCAGCTTCTGAGCCCGTGGGGTCCACGAATATCCGCATTGGTGCGTTCGAAGCTGGGGGGTGGGCACGCGCAGGGAGAGGCACACTTGGGGTTGTGCCTCTCGCAATTGCAGAAGTTGCGAGAGCCGGTCGTATGGGCACCGAGCGCTCAGGAGGATTCGAAGCTGTAGGCACAGCAGAATTACACATCATGCGTTTCTGAAAATCGCTGTGCCGATTTTGGAGATGTTCAAGGGGCTCCGCTTTGCGCGCTATGCCGAGAAGATATGCGGCATCGGCCTCTTTCCGACTGCCAAAAGAATGAATGTAAGATAAAGGCGGAAGAAAACGCTTCAACCAAAGCTCACCGGCCATCTCTCTCCAGTACCGCGGCATATTCTTCGTATAATATCGCGAAGTCGGTCCCAATCTCGTTGGCAATGAGGAACCGGTATATCACCGTTTGCTTCTCGACGAAACTGGCATATAAGAGCCACAGCTTGAGATATTTGAGCTCGCCTCTCCACCTGCCGTTTCCATCATCTTTCAGCACCCTTGTTGCTTCTTCTAGGAGCTCCAATAATCCAGATTCGGCGCTATGGCCTTGCGGGTAATTCTCCAATGTCCAATAGACCAATCGGCAGTAAGCTTCCAGAGGATCTCCATCTTCATCATCCAGGGCAAGTTCTACGTTTATTCGAAGTCTATTGCGTGTAGCGTAAAGTTTGGCCTCTCGATGAGCGTGAGGTGTTGAAAGGATTGCCGAAAGTGCGGTGACACGACGACCGGCGGCGAGCGGCTGTACGTTCTCTTTTGCTGCTTCTAGTACGTCACAGTCTACAATATTAGGCGAGTCGTCTTGGAAAACGTCCATGTTTGCTGTGTTTTTTGTCGAAATGAAGAGGTCAAGACAGAAAACAAAGGTCGTAAGCACTGGTAGGGGTTTGATTTGAACGACTATCACGTGGTCGCGATGGGTGATCGAATGATCGAACCGGCCCGAAGTTCCGTGAGTTGGCTTTCATGTTTTCGGGAAATGCTTTGACTGGGAGGACGTTACATGTACTAACACGTTCATGCAAAGTCATTTGAAGTCTCTCGTACAAGGCCTCGCTACTTCAGCTAACGACATCTTGAGGAGACTTTACTTGCCACCCCTATCATGGCTCGGAAGTCGTGAAAGGTAAAGCGGCCTGGCTTCGAAGTTCGTATCGCTCATGACTACTTTCTATCCAGCTCGGGGTTGCGTCATTAGTTATGACAGTTGCACTTCTTTTCCCGTCCAGGGGGGTGGGATCCTGATCAGGGAGACATGAAGCTAAAGTATATCTGCCGAAAGGAAAGCACAGACTGGGCTGCTCCACCCCTCGATACGGCAAACCATGCTGTACCTATAAGTGTACTTAAATGACAGCTACAAGGACAGTGTATACGAATTATTCACCCCCTCGAGGAAACCATGCTTGACTTCCACCGCTCCATCTTATCGTTGGGGATTATTTCCGTCCTCCTCCCCCTGGCCATCTCAGCCCCCCCAGCTATCAAATCATCTGCCTTTCCAAAGGGGCCATATGCAAGCTCGGATCCAAACCCTCAACTATGGGGTCTGGACTCTGATGCATCGCCAGAGCCTATCCGTGGTGGCTTAGGAGCACCCATCATCGGGCCGCAGAATACCCCGACGGATCTGCAAAACCCAGACCAGCTTGCCCCTCCGACGACGGATAACGGACAAGTCCCCAATATGAAGTGGCCTTTTGGTCTGAGTCACAATAGGCTGTCGACTGGGGGTTGGGCAAGGCAACAAAACAGTGAGTTTAGGAATCGGGCGACAGTGACTGTTTAGTAAGACCAAACTGCGATGTAGGTGGTGATATGCCTGTAGCTTCTGCGTTAGCAGGTAAGCCAGTGTCTGGCTGGGAATGACTTCGGATAACCTCATATCTGGTAGGCGTCAACATGAGGCTTGAGGTAGGGGCAGTTCGGTAGGTGGTCTCCCGAAGAACCCCAGTTTTTGTATGTATGAACAAATGTACAGCGAGATGCACTGGCACAACACGGCAGAGGTCAATTAACCCTATTTTCTATGGTATACTTCGCTGATCCCATCAATGCAGTGGGCGTATGTCCTCAAGGTGAATCACCCCCGTGAAAGATCGACCCTCTGTGCTAACAACCTTCCAGGGCGACGTTAGGGTGAGCACAATCAACCCCGACGGTCAAGTTTACGTTGGAGATGTCGTGCGTACTTCTTCAAATCCCTCAGTTCTCTTGTATGGTACTCAGGTTGGCATCAAGGCGGAAGGCGACCTTTGGTACTTTCCCGCGGGAAACCCTCACTCTATCCAAGCCAAAAACACAACCAAGGACGGCGCGGAGTTCCTTCTCATTTTCGATTCCGGCGACTTCTCAGAAGATGGCACATTCCTCCTCACCGACTGGTTAGCTCACGTTCCCAAGGAGATTTTGGCCAAGAATTTCGGAGTGTCGAACCTGAGCGTGTTTGATCACATTCCTCAGAAAGAGCTCTATATCTTCCCTTGTACGTACGACTTTGAAACGCTATTCCTTTCAAACGGTGCATTGACCGCTATTTTCAGCGACGCCACCTCCTGAGGATATCGAAGAAGATAAGGTTATCCCAAATGATACACCCAATCCATATACATTCCAGCTTTCGAAAGCCACCCCAACGAAGTTGCTTGGAGGTAGTGCGAAAGTTGTCGACTCGAGAACGTTCAAAGTCTCGGAGAAGATCAGTGCTGTAGAAGTCACGGTTGACGTTGGCGGTATGAGGTGTGTTCAGGCCTTTTTCCTTCCGAGGACACACTCTGTCGGACGACTGAACATTGAGCGATGTTGTTCACAGAGAACTTCATGTTCGTGCCGCTTCCATACGGTTTTGCCAAAGTTCGCATATACTCACACAAAGAAATTCTCAGTGGCATCCAACACAACCTGAATGGAGTTACTTCATGTTTGTTATGCGAAAGCTTTTCCACCGTCTTTTTCTATCTTCTTTCCTTTCTCAAACTTTGAATTGCAGAAGTGGCCAAGCGCGCGTTTCGATCTTCGCTTCTTCGAACCAAGCTCGCACTTTCAATTACATGGTTTCGTCCTTCACCCCTCTCTCTTCATTTTCTTGTCCACTGACCCAAATGTTCCAGGCTGGAGATATTGGTTACGTCCCGCCTTCTTTCGGTGAGGACACTCATTCATAACGTCGACGGCCATTTTTTCCGAACAACTTCTTCTTCCTAGGGCATTACGTCGAGAACACAGGAAACGAAACTCTCAAGTTCCTCGAAGTTTTCAAATCAAGTACGCTCTATCGCTTACATCACCTCTCTCACACTGAACCTCCGAATTTTGATTTCTCACCTATCGCATCTGAAAACCTAGGCGTATTTGAAGATATCTCATTGACTCAATGGCTGGCGCTGACGCCACCGGAACTCGTCAAAGCTCACCTTGGCTTCTCAGATGATATGATCGCCAGTCTCAGCCGGACGAAACAAGAGGTGGTTTGATATCCCAACGTTACTTTCATGCCCGATTTTTTTTGTGTTTTCAATTTTTTCGCTGTCTTTTGGCTAGTTGTATTTCGGCTCAAATCGTCATCACCTGGTAGTCGTTCTTGTATATGATAATTCAAAAACAATGTGGAATGCATAAGATACAAATTGCGATGCTCGATGACTGGGTATCGTCACATCAAGGCATATAACGGAAGTCTGGTGCCTATACCGTCCAACTATGAATGAACGACAGCTTGAGTTATACCCAGGTGTTAACGACGTACCTCATCCGCCAACTCCCTGGTATCAACCATGGCATTTTCGGCGAGTTTCCCGTAAATCCTATCTCTTCGCGCATTCTCGAGCCGATACGATATCTATTTTAAACACCGATGAGCACATAATGACGTAGAGCGGTCGATCAAACTGACCGTAAGCACGAGGGCGCAGAGCGCCGCAAGAAACTCGAGGGCACAGGAAACTAATTCATTCAGTCGACCGTCAAACGTGAGCGGGAAGCTATCATCACAAAAAAGGGACTTACTCGCAAACCCTTTCCTGTAAAGTAAAGAAAACGATGAGCGGCGATAGAAGGAAAGCTGGAGAAAGAATTTTTGCCTCACGTATAATGAGGGCCTTCGGTTTTCGGGAAAATGTGGGTTCCAAGAATACTTCCACATTGTCCGATAGCCATGAACATTGGGATACCCGTGGCTTTCTTGGTTTCTGAACCCAAATTATGCGCATCTGTACC
>CEMH01204079.1:17184-30950 GCA_001179725.1 Macrocystidia cucumis | reverse complement strand
TCTTCCTCCTACAAAAGATCCGACATTCATGACTGCTGCCGCGACTTGACTCTTTACTCTCATCATTCTTGCTTTTATACCTCTTCATGGCAGGCGCTTTCAGCGGCCACCTCATTGATTCGCATTATTCCTCATTGTCGAGAGCGGCACAATTCTCCGCACCTTTCGGAGTCAGAACATCAGGAGCCATGTCTTTCAATCCGCAGATGCACGGCACTCCGGCAGATGCCTCATATTCTGAATATCCCTCCATGATGGATCTTTCCGAAGCAAACGCAGTTAAGATTTCCCAGCTCCAGGCCAAACTCAACCAGAAGCTCGGTCCTGAATTCCTATCTCAGCGTCCCGGCCCTAGTGGAGGACCAAAGCTCACATATGCTGAAGGGTGGAAGCTTATCAATCTTGCGAACGACGTCTTTGGCTTCAATGGTTGGAGTTCAAGTGTTGTCAGCCTTACAACCGACTTTGTGGATTTCAACGAGGAGACACGGAGGTATAATGTTGGGGTGACTGCGATCATCAGGGTCACGCTGAGAGATGGTGTCTATCATGAAGACATTGGGTATGGGATGCTGGAGAACTCGAAAGGAAAGGGGGCTGCACTCGACAAGGTTCGTTAATGAAGGACTGCCTGGAGATGTCATCGTGTGCTGACCCAACGAGGTACCTAGTGCAAGAAAGAGGCGGTGACAGATGGACTCAAGCGTGCATTGCGCAACTTTGGAAACCTGCTCGGCAATTGCCTTTACGATAAATCCTATACAAACGAAGTTGTCAAGATCAAAGTGCCACAGGTTCGAACAATTCCCGATCTTCCCAAAGGTGTTTCTAACATAATATCAGCCCAAATTTGACAAGAGCGAGTTACATCGTCGTCCTGAGTTCGCTGAGACTAAACCCGAGGCTGGACCATCCTCACACCACGAACCAACAACTGTCGACTCAAAAGCCAACATTCTTCCTGCAGAGTTACTCAACCCTGTCAAAGAAAATCAGCAACAGCAACCGATGACTTCCGTTCCTCCATATATGCGCCAAGATTCGCGCACCACACCTTCCGCAGGCCCGTCTCGACTTAACGGCTCCACCCCTTTGGGGAAGGGCAAAGAAAAAGAAGGGACGAACGGTAACGGCTTGCCCACCCCGCTGAAGACGCCTGGGGCCCCCGCTCAGCATCCTCGGCCTCGCGCTTCCGAGCGTCGGGCTGCTCTTCCCAACACGCGAAATCAAGAAAAACGAGTAGCTTTCGCAGAATCAGAGGCAACTGCCCTTGATGAAAAGATACCCAAAATGGAACCCATACTCTCTCCTAAACAGAATGAATCATTCAGTTATTCTGACGACGACGAGTTCTTGTCTGGGTTCGACCTTGCGGACATCGACCTCGGCCGGCCCATTGCTTTTGAGGAGAACGTTGGCATTTTGAGCCGGGATCCTAGCTTTGACGTCATGGAAAGTGAACAGATACACGTCCAGCCACCCCTCGAGTCGAAACCAACCCTCCTGCTGCCACCCCCCATGTCAAGACAGCAATTTCTCCAGCAACAGATTGAATCGAACACATCAAGATCGACGGAAGCGAGTATCCCACATCCGGCTGGAGGCAGAAACCCTCCTGCGATGAGTGGAACCAGCGCGACAAACTCAGCAGGACCTCAAGATATGCGACCAACCGAAATCAGCCCCGGACTTCAAACCAATTCCAAGGCAACTCTTAAGTCACGGATGGACAAACGAACGATCCTTGGTGATTTAGCGCAACGAAACCGTGCTTCCACGAGTGAGGAGGCCAACGTCCCACGACCGTCATCATCGTCGATGGGAGGCTTCCATTTCCCGGCTGGAGTGGTGAGCACCCCTCCCCCTTCTTTTCCTCCCTTTTCTTGAAAAATCAAGTGCTCACTCTCGGGGCGGCAGAGCCATTCACGACAGGTCGCTGGTAGCAGTCCCACAGATCACAAAAACACGAATCACGGAATGAAACGAACTTTCGGGGATATGCAGTATGTCGAGTCTCTTCGATGCACGCCCGTTCTCGTCTAATCAATTTGAATTCAGAGCGAGTACGAGTCGGACAGCCTCAGTAGGAATGGGCCTTCATTCGGCCAGTGTTAGGCAATCAGGAACGGCAGGTGCTCACGAACAAAGACAGGAATCATTTGGGAACGTAGACGTGGGAGGGGATGTGAAGCGGTTGCGGCGGTGATGCCTTCTTTTGTTGACTTTGTAACTCTTCAAGACACGGTACATACGACACGTAGAACGGAGTAATGGAATACTCAGTTAATCACATTTTGATTTTCATCTGTAAATGAGCGACAAGGCAGCGGCGAAGTGTCCAGTTCAAGCTATTCAAAGAGGTCCGTTCATCGAAAAAAAGCTACAAACTAGCACAATTGTCCAATGGAGAAGAAGCAGAAGGTCCGACGATCAGAACTGTCCGTGGCTACAAGAATTCTGTTCCGCTTCAAAAGCGCGTCGTGGTCCAAATCTGGTTGGTGTTCCCATTCGTACATTGATACGTCTGAACTTGATTCCCGTTCGTCAACACCCCGTTCGTGAGGTCAAGGCATTGTCCTTGGGATCATTTGTCAGTAAGTTCAGGCATCATAAAGCGAAAACATGGGAACCTTTTCCAGTGACAGCGATGCGCTTGTCATTTGTGTAGTACCACGCCTGTGCTGGAAGGTTGTTGTAGCAATACCATATCTTCATCCCAATGTTATTGCCTGGAGCTGTGATAAGATATAAATCAGCTGAGCCGAAACGGATGTGGAAGGCGTCAATGACGGTCACTGACTGGTGCCCGCGTCCAAGCAGAACCCTGTGCCCGCCAAAGCGACTTTGGTGTTTCCATCAGTGAGAGTCCACTTCTGAGCACCTGTCCCATTGCAGTCGTAGCTTAACGCCACCAATTAGCACACTGAATTCAAAGCAGAGAATCATCAACACTACTCACATCTGGACGGGAGTTCCATTAGCATAGACAGCGCCGCGAACATCAAGGCACTTGTTGGGGTTGCCGTTCGGGTGAATGGTCACACTGGTGCTTGGCGGAGGGAAATCTCCAGTAGGACAGAAACTGTTGGGCGGAGGAATGATGTCAGGCCGACGACAGGGGGCGTATTCAGGAGTTTGACAAACATTATGTTATAAGCAAAGTCTGTTCCTGGGCAAGAGTGAAGGGGAATCTGCGGCGCATCAGGGCCCGTGGAAATGTGCGTCGGCGGGGAAGTGAAGGCATCCCTGCAGCCTGCACTATTACAGTACGCCTGGGAACAATACCCTCCCGACTGTGGTGTGTTGTGAGCTACGAGGTTGAGTAAAATAGGCAGAAATAACATACCGGAGCATATTGGGGAATTATCTGCACTCCCGTGTTGAAATGGTTGGGATCGGAGACAACGTAATAATCGTCCTCCTGGATTGAGAGGACCGTATATGAGATGAAGAGCCCAACGGCGATGTAATAATATTGATTTCTTACCTCACCATAGAATCCGGCGCGTGTGGTCCCTGCGCCAGTTGAGCCGTTGCCTCCATTCGCATTGGTGTAGAAGAAACCGCTCCAGTTCTCCGGGTATGTTTTTTGCACGAGGCCGTTGTAAGCGTTCAGAGTCTCGTGCTGCTCTCCATTAATGAAAAGAGTGATTGGAATGAAGCAGCGATTGGTGATGGTGTACAGTCGGGCTGCAGCATGGTGGACGTGAACAAGTGCTGCAGCAACGAGGAGGCTTCGGGCGAACATGGTGAACTCGTGAGGGGAAAAGGTGTGAAAATAGGTGGACAACACTAGATGGAAGTTCCCCAGACATCTGCCTCTTGAGCAACACAGTTGTCTTTATACTTCAGACGGACGCGAGCCCTGAAGTGAAATCATAGTGTCTGATGTGCCTTGCGCTTGACGGTATGTCCCCAGATGGATACAGTAGGATCCGTACCGTGGAGGGTTTGAGCAGGCCGAGTCGGCAGAGCGTTGAAAGGAGGGAAGAACAACGACTTGCTCAGTCCGCTGATGACTGCGTTTGCTCGCGGGTCAGCTGGGAGGCGGAATCGGGATTGGCATTTGAAAGATGAGCTTGGCAACGTTCCATAAGACAGCTACCTCCCCACGGAAAGAGATTATTATCATTCAGATGACTTCACAATAGTATCACGAACCTGGACGTGAGGACGGGGAGGAGGCTTGAGACCAATTTTAAGGTGGCTGCGAGTCGAGTTAGTGAGAACCGTGAGAACTCTTCGGCGGCCGCTGCGATCAATCCATCGAACGAGCTTGCGTCATTGGATGCAGGACAGTGAATGGGTGAGGTTCTCCTTCAAACTCTCTCATCGAATGACGACCAGGCAGAGGATCGCAAAAAATGCTTTTCCGAACGGGCACTGTCATGTTGGGTCTGCAGCGGTCGCAGTCTCGAGAGTCGGAATGTTCCGTCCTGCGTCCAACATGCGAAATGCAGGAAAAAGAGCGGCCTTTGCAACCCGAGACAACTGCTTGGATGAGAACATACCCAAAATGGAACGCATACCTCTCCCAAGCCTGGTGAATCGTTTAGTCACTCTGCGACGAGTTCTTGTCTGGGTTTCGCCTTGCGGACATTGACCTCGACAGACCAACCGCGTTTGAAAAGAACGCGGGCATTTTGAGCCGGAATCTTGGCTTTCAACGGGATCCTGGTTTTGATATCACAGTAAGCCTGCAGATAAACCCACACCAGACGCGCGAAACGAAACCGACTCACCCATGTGCAGATTGCAGTTCACCAAAAGATCGAATCGAATGCGACAAAATTGACAGAGGCGAGTATCACTCATTTGGTTGGAGGCAGTAACCAGCACAAAAAACTCAGCTGGACCTCAGCAAACGTCTCGTCCACCTAAACAGCCCTAGACTTCAGCCGACACCAATCCAATCCGTCAGTCACCGGCCGATAAATGGACGATCCCTGGTAATTTGGCGCAACGAAATCGCCTTTCCACAATGGGGGAGGTCAGTGCCAAACAAGGCTTTGGTTTCCTCCCGGGTTGGTGGGCGCTCCCCTTTTTTCTTTTCTTTCTTTGTTGGAAAATTTGAGTCCTCACTTTCCAGGCAGCAGAGCGGCTCACAGGTAAATAGAAGCGGTCCCACAAACTATAACAACACGAGTCACGGAAGCCATAGGAGTTTCGGGGATATGTAGTACGTCGACTGTCCTCGATGTACGCCTGCGCCCGTCTAACCAAATCGAACGCAGAGCGAGCACTAGTAGGTCAGCCTCAGTAGGAATGGTCTTCATTCAGCGCGCGTCAAGCAGTCAGGGACGTCAGATGCTCACGAACAGAGATGAGAATTGTTCGGGAACGTAGACGGGGGAAGGGGTGATGTGAAGCGGTCACGGCGGTACTCCCTCTATTTGTCGATCTTCAGTTTCGTTGATTTTCCTGCTCTTCAATCTGCAGTGTCAGCATATCACAGTATCAATTTCGTCCGTAAGTGAGTGACAAGGCACGAGCGAAGTGTCCAGTTGTAACTAATTCAAGAGGTCCTTTTATCGCAAAAAGCAACAAACTAACGTGATTGTCAAATGAAGGAGGAGCAGAAGGTCCGACGATCAGAACAGTCCATGAATCTTGGTCCACTTTAAGAGGGCACCGTGGTCCAAACTTGGTTCACGTTGTTATTGAAACATTGCCACGTCTGAACCCGATTGCCGTTCGTCAAAATCCCGTCAGTGAGATCGAGGCATTGTCCTTGATTGAAAGTAGTTATTCGTCAGCATGTTCGGGCATAATACAGTAACGCATGGGTACCTTTGCCAACGACAGAGATGTGCTTGTCTGGTGTGTAGGACCACGCCTGAGCCGGGAGGTTGTCGAAGCAATTCCATATCTTCATACCAATACCATTGCCTGGATCTATGATGAGAACAGTTAGCCGAAACTGATACAGGGGAGTCAAGGATGGTGACCAACTCGAACCCGCGTCCAGGCAGAACGCTGTGCCGGCCAAAACGACTTTAGTATTTCCATTATTGATAGTCCACTTTTGAGCACCCGTCCCGTTGCAGTCGTAACTTGATGTGCGCATACGATGAGCACATTGCATGCGACGAAGAGAAACCCTACTTACATCTGGACAGGAGTGCCGTTGGCTTCAACAGCCCCACGAACGTCGAGGCATTTGTTCGGGTTACCGTTCGGGTGGATGGTCACACTCGTGTTCACCGGAGGCGCGGGAGGGAAACTTCCAGTGGGGCAGAAGCTGTTATGCGGACGAATGAAATTAAGCCCACAACCATGAATACGATAAGTAATTTGACGAACATGACGATATATGGCAAGTCCAGCCCTGGGCAAGCGTGAAGGGGGACCGGGGGCGCAACAGGACCGATGGAAATTGGCGCCGGCGGGGAAGTGAAGGCGTCACTGCAGCCCGCTTCGTTACAATACGCCTGTGAACAGAACCCATTGGACTGTAACAGATTTTAAGCTATGGGGAAGAGCAACATGTGCAGCGGTCACATACCGGAGGAAGTTGGGGAATTATCTGGACTCCCGCATTGAAATGGCTGGGATCGGCGACAATGTAGTAACCGTCCTCCTGGATTGGGAGGGCGATGCATGAGATGAAGGGCTCGACGGTGAATCTAGTATAAATTTCTTACTTGGCCAAAAAATCCGGCGCGGGTAGTTCCTACACCCGTTGGGCCGTTGCCACCGTTCGCGCTGGTGTAGAAGAACCCACTAAAGTTCTCGGGTAACGTTCTCTGCGTTTGGCCAACGTGAGCCGCCAGAGTCTGCTGCAGCTGGCCGTTGATGAAGAAGGGAACTGGAGTGGGACAGCGATTGCTTATGGTGTACACTCGGGCTGCGGCATGGTGGACATGAATGAATGCAGCGACGACGAGGAGGGTTCGGGTGAACATTGCAGAATAGTGATGGAAGAGGATATCAAGGCAAGCGGACAACACAAGATGTAAGTTCCCCAGCCGTCTGTGTCTTGTGCGACAGAGCCCTCTTTATACTCCAGACGCAAGGGAACCCTGAATGGAGCTCATAGTGTTTGATTTGTCCTGCGCTTGGTGGTATGCCTCCAGATAGGGATAGTAGGACCCCGTACTGCGGAGGGTTTGAGGAGGCCAAGTGGCCAGAGCGGTGAGTCGACTGCAGAGGAACAATGATCTCCTCAGTCCGCTGATGACTTGGCTTGCTCGCAGGTCAGCTGCGAGGCGGAATCTGGATTTGTATTCAACAGATGAGCTTGGCGACGTTCCATAAGGCAGTAATATCCTCATCCCAAGAGGCTACTCCCATGTAGATGACCTCACAATGCCACTATGAACTTGGACACGAGGACGGCGAGGTGACTTTTAGGGTGGCTGCGAACAACAGAGTCGGCGAGAACCGTGAAAACTCTTCAGCGGCCGCTACGAACAATTTCCCCAATTCATATTTGCGACATTGAGCTTGCGTCATGGAATGCAAAACTGTAAGAGAATGAAGTGCTGCTTCGAAGTCTCTCATCGAAAGTGGCCAGGCGGGCAATTGTAGAAAATGCCTTTCCGACAGGCACTTTCATCTAGGTGCTACAACGACTTTCAGTGAGGGTCGTCCTCCAGAGAGCAAGTATTTCACTAACCCTGACAAATTTTGACCTTCAGTTTGACCACATCAGATATTCTTCGAGCGGTTTCAAATTGGCAAAGCTGGGTATCATGGCCGAAGACCCTCGCACATTCATTTGTACACCATGCTGGGGCCAGAAGCTCTCCACCGCCGCCCCAAGGTTGTGGGTGGTGGTTTGTTTGGGTGGTTCCTCCACGTCATCGCACACCGAAACACAGCAGTGGTTGACTAGTGATTTCCCATAGACTCCAGAATTCCTGAATTTGTATCAAACCCGAGATCCCTGATTAGTCAGTTTCCAAACGTCGTAAAACGTTTCCAGTCCATAAGACCAGCGACATTTCTGTTAATAAGTGTCGAAGAGCGCAGCTGGAGGCCTTGGACGAGTGTTTTTCCCGCTTTTGAAACAGTAGCCATCAGTGCCAGAACGATTTCGACAAAACCTGGGGTTTCTCGCTTTGACAGGCGGAGACTGAAAGGGAGACCCTGACATACCATATTTGGGCTGCCCCTCAGAGTTTTGGTTTGAATTTCGACATCCCAGAGCTACGGGAAGTCACCCAGTCTTCCATATTCTGGGCCCTCTCCCCCTTCGTCACATCTATTCGATCCCGGCAGAATCCTGTCACCTTCACACAAGCTTACTACATCTGTCGATTTTGATTTCGCGGAGCTTATAATTATGGTGTGAGATCGTAGATCATCAAGTAGCTGGGTCGACCTGTTTGGACACCATTACGTCCTAGCCGATGATACAAACGCCTCGGCCAACTGATGGTGTGGTCACGAGGAAACTCAAGAAGCATGCGTTCTTCTGCCCTGATCCAATTTTGTGGACGGTGAGCACGGAGTGATGAACGGCACCGAGATCTACATCAGTAAAGGTGTGAAGGAAGGTGGTGAGGTTTGTACCAAGGATAGGTCATGAAGTAATGCTTCAATGAACGGCGAAGAGAGATTGTGCGCATTTCTGTGGGCTGTCAACGTGCCGATGCATCATGCAATCACGTCTTGCACCCTTGTGAGAAACGCGACAGAGGTGGCAATAGCCTAAGCCCCGCGACATCGCATTGGCTGAGGCGACACCTGTCTACCTTCGCACAGACTGATATCCTTGGTTTCACGACTGCTGACCGTCGGTGAGAGACAGAATATAAAATTGGCAACTCGTCTGTCCGTGTGATGAAATAGAAGTCTGATCCCTGGGGATACCCTCGTCCTTTGAGTATATATTCACTTCCAACCAGCGCAATCGTTACATTCCTGATCTATCGACCTCGTTAAGGCATTCGGCCTGACTCTTCCTGACAATGGACATTATATCCAAGATACAAGAAACGGACATTCCGGCAACGGCGGTTCCCAGTATGTGCTTTGGCGAGCTGATAGAGTCAAACATCTCACACGAAGCATCTACTGCGCAGCTTTCAACGCAATTGCCCCTCTGCTTGAATTGAAAAGGGCACAAATTCTAAGTGCACCCAAGAAAACCTTCCAGTTCGGTCCGACGGAACGACATCAGGTATTTGATAAACGACCAGCCTCTGAGAACGAAACACTGACGCCTTTTGTCAGTTAGATATATATTATCCCACAGCCACGTTCGACGCGGGAGGTGGTGACAAAAGCCCTATCCTCTTCTTCATCTATGGCGGAGGTTTCACCGCAGGCCAGCGAAATTTCCCTCCCCCTTTCGATCTCGGCTATGCGAATATCGGGGCGTATTTTGGTCAACGTGGGATCATCACCGTCATTCCAGATTACCGACTAGTTCCAGATTTCGTGTTTCCCGCGGCAGCAGAAGACGTAAGAGACGCTGTGTCGTGGGTGGTGCAACATTCAGAACACCTCGTCTCGACATATAGCCCCAACCCCGACCTATCAGCTTTGGCAATATTGGGACATTCGGCAGGCGCAGTTCATACAGCTACTGGACTTCTTTTGCCAGAATCAAGTTTGAGGGCTCACGCCGCTCTCGCCTTTCTGTTCGGGGGGGCGTATAGCTTTCAAGGGAATGACCATGGGTTGCACGACGTGGTGCTCCAGCTGTGGGGAAGCGAACAAGGTATTCAGGAAAAGGCGCCGTTGGGTTTGTTGAAGCAAGCTACGGATGAACATGTCCAAGAGCTGCCAGAAATAGTTTTGTTGGATAGTGAAAGAGACCCAGATTGGATGCTTAATGCCGCAAAGCTGTTCCGTACGGCATTACAAGAGCGCAAGGGGTCCCCGGTGGAAAACATCGTCGCCTTGGGACACAATCACGTTAGCCCGACTTGGGTGTTGGGGATCGGAGAGGGGGAGGACTGGGCCGAAGAAGTGGTCAAGAGAATGAAGAACCTGATCAGGTAAAATGCTAACGGAAGTTACAAATCTATCGCGCTGTCGTTAGCACATGTAGTAACCCATATCTGTGTACTTACGAGAATGACGGGGTGACGGTCAGAGATATCTTGTGGGGAGACCACCGTACGTCGTGTGGGACCCGCTACGTGTGTCGTTTTAATGTGCCAAGCGGATCAAGGAATCTCTCGGAATCCTACTTTGCTTTCGGAACCTGAAAGGTAGCGGCACCCGTCATTATCGCAGAAGCTACCGTATCGCATTAATTCCCTCGGATCTACCTTATCGAAGGTGAGAATCTAAGAATCATCATAGGCAATGCCTCGAACCTCCATGATGACAATGGAGCTTACTCACTGAGGTCACTTTATTTATACCTGAGAGCAGCGGAAGATGATTAGAGCTGAAAGTCTCGGGCCATCCCAACACACTACTTCAGCTGTACAGGTTCAACCTGAGGCACGTCAGACAGATGGATGTCATTGCGAAGCTGCAGGAACGAGACATTCCCAAGATCGTGGTCCCAAGTGCGTACCTGTAGCGCGTCATCAAAACCTCAAAATCCTAAGAGATGCTGACTTCACAGCGTTGAACGCTTTCGCCCCTTTATTGGAACCGAGGCGAGAGCAAATTTCAAGTGTGCCTAAAACGACCTATCAGTATGGTCGGACGGAGAGACACAAGGTAAAGTAAACTCACCGCTAGCATCCTTCCGTTAAGCTCACTTTCATTTCCAAAAGCTCGACGTGTATTACCCCACTCCCTCCTCGACGCTTGCCGGAAGCCCCAAGAAGACACCCGTATTATTCTTCATATACGGTGGGGGGTTCACCACGGGTCAGCGCAGCTTTCCGCCCCCATTCGACCTCGCATATGGCAACCTTGCAGCATATTTCGCTCAGCGGGGAATCATCACAGTCATCCCAGATTATCGACTTGCACCAGATGTCGTCTTCCCAGCACCCGCTGAGGATGTGAGGGATGCCATTACGTGGATTGTGAATCACCCAGATAATTTGGTATCCCCGACCAGCCCGAGCCCTGATTTATCTGCAATGTCGGTATTGGCACAGTCGGCTGGCGCAGCCCATATGGCCACTGCATTACTTCTTCCCAATATCAAGCTCCGCCCGCAGCTGCGGCAAGTGTTCCTCCTTGGAGGAGCATACAGCTTTGAAGGAAAGGTAACTGGGCTGGAGAACGTGTTGCTTCAATATTGGGGTAGCGAGGATGGAATCAAAGATAACGCGCCTCTTGGGTTGTTGAAACGCGCGTCCGCGGAGGTCATGAAAGGGTTCCCAGAGGTGGTGATGTTGAACAGTGAGAAAGACCCACAACGCATGCTGGATGCCGCCAAGACATTTCAAGTGATGCTGGAGAAACGCACGGAGAGGCGAGTGGATCATATCACCGCTTTGGGGCACAATCACATCAGCCCGACTTGGGCTTTGGGGACAGGAACGGGAGAAGAGTGGGCAGAGGAGGTGGCAAAGAGGGTCATAAGATACCTGATTGTCTGACTCAGTGGCAGCCCACTGGAAGTTTCCCTTTAGTACCGCATCGGCCGCAAGAAGGTTGTTCGTGTAATTTTGTCATAATAGCGTTCGGGGTTCGCTACAACAGTCCCCTAGCCTCATCACCAGCTCTATTGTTTCTGCATGAGATGATATTTAATCTCCGTGTCCTGTTCAACGCGCGAAAAAAAGGGGACAAACGGACTCAGTGTTGAGCTGCACTGTTGAGCGAACGATTTCGTGGGCAGAAATTGGGTGGGGGTCAGTAAGCGTACGGTTCCAACAATGCTGTGGCATCGAATTAGCACCCGTAAGTGTGCTATCAAGCAACACCAGGGTGAGGCAGCCAGACCGCGTCGTCTGGCGTGAACGCAACCAAACGCGTAGGCAGCTTAGCCTCCTGTTTAACAGCCATAACATGACGCGTTGCAGCATTTGGCAACGTTGGTAGACGACGTGTGCATTTGGGCGAGTCATGAGCGTACGCGTGTTGTTGGGACAGGAGGCGATGTGTCCAAATGTGGCCATCAAGGGCCCTTGCCTAATAACACGCCCCACAATTGCATTCCTCCTTGACTTCAATCACGACCTTCTCATCCTCATTCTCATTGTAAACTTTCTCCTCTTCAATACTTACTTCCATACCCAATCAATATCATCAACTACCCCAGGTTTTCCATTTACCGATATCCCACTTTTAATCCTCCTCAACGTCATCACCACCAACTGAATGGCGCCAACATCCAAAGACTCTCAAGCACCTATCAATTGCAAACTCCTTTTGATTGGAAACTCGTCTGTGGGGAAAAGCAGTCTGCTGTTGAGATTCTCGGAAGAACAATGGGTACCAGAGGATGAAAGCAGTGCAACGATTGGCGTTGATTATCGAGTGCGTACTGACACGTTTCTTCTTCGTGAACACGTATCCAGGCCAAATGTGCTGATGCACAGTTGAACTACAGGTACACAAAATGGAAGTCAAGGGCAAGAAGGTGAAGCTGAGTATCTGGGTGGGTTTCCTTGCCCTTCTACATCACCACATCGTCTGACAGATCACTTTCTCGACAGGATACAGCTGGACAAGAACGTTTCCGAACGATAACGTCATCGTACTATCGTGGTGCACACGGCGTGATATTGGGTAGGCTCCTTGCGTTTCCGCGTCATCGACTCCACGACGCATACGAGTGACGTTTTTGGATTCATAGTGTACGACGTCTCAAACCGAGAGAGCTTTGACGCTCTTCCAAGATGGTACAGCGAGCTCGAAACATACGTTTCCGATTCGGTTGTCAAGGTCGTCGTGGGGAATAAAGTGGACAAGGTACGCACTGAGAAGTGATCTCCCCCTTTCCTCCTAACCCCCCAGTTTTGCTTCCGCTTTCTTTCATCCCCCGCTCATCGTTATTCCAGGAGTTCTCACGCGCGGTTTCAAAATCGGAAGGTGCCGCGTTTGCTACGCGTATGAACTCGTTTTTCGTCGAGGCTTCAGCGAAGACAGCTGTTGGTGTCACGGAGGCGTTCACAGAGGCCGTGCAACGGATCATTGACACCCCGGAGTTATGGGAGCCACAGGTGCAACAGCACAAGGAGCAGCAACGGCAAGGATATACCGGTGGAGGCGGTGGTGGAATGCCTGGGGGTGTGCAGGTGGTTGGTGTGGAACCACCAAAGGATGGTGGATGTTTGTGTTGAGTGGGGATCGCTTTAGGCGAGCTGTATGGTACTTTTCTCCGTAACGACATATACGCATTGGACAGTTTGGTCCGTCAATTGCGTTTTACGGTCTGGACATGGTTCGGTTCGAATTTTGTGGTTGGCTTGGAAAACATCGACGTCAATATGGCGAAGAGTGGCGATTCCAACCGCGGCCATTACCCCCCTCTTGTGACCCATGTATAGAGTCCGAACGCCAAATCTTGTCGGATCTCCTCCTTCTGAGACCCCGTTCCTTCTTTTGTACACGAAACGCCCATTTTTGCTTTCATCTCAAGGGACAACTTGAAGCACGCCATCCATTCGTCACCATATGCGTCACTCATAGACCGGTGATCGTCATGTCTGAACATTTCAACAAGTAGAGCCGGCCGACGACCAGCAATAGCATCGGAGTTATCAGCCTAGAGAGATCTCATTTAGTCGGGTGACCTGATATCTGATCGTTCTGCAGTCAAATGAGATCCCCCCCCCGCGAATGCCGTTTTTCTTCGATGATATTTTCTTGCGATGAGGATTTTACACGCGATGTCACGCCTTTTCGATGCCTTGGATAGTTCGTTCTGCTCTCTCACAAGGCGGTAAACAACA
>CEMH01204078.1:11265-21489 GCA_001179725.1 Macrocystidia cucumis | reverse complement strand
CCTTACCGCTCTCATACAGTTGAAGACTCATACCCATTGGGACTTCCTGTGATCTCAATCGTATTCATTCCCTTGCTATCTTTTGGGGTTCAAGATCTTGTGAAGGCGAACAATCGAAAAAGGTACGCCCCATTGTCTGTTTTTTTGGGAAAGGTCTTGCACTGCCCAGTTCATTGGATTAGACCTTGTGTCGTCCAGTCTTTTTTTCTCTGGCCTGGCCTTGGGGAGGGGTTAGACCGAGTGTCGCCCTAACCTGTACCGTCGTGCGGTCGTGTCACGTTGTTTTGGCGCGTCAAGTCGCGTCCCTTCGCCGAAGCATTCGCTAATCTGGGCTTCCGCTGGTCTCTCAGGTAACCAAACCCCTCCTCTCACTTGCGTCGCCTTATCTAGCTCTGCAGGATCTCACCCGCTACCATGGCTCACAACATTACTGTCGAAAACTTGCGTGCTCAGGTCACACCTGGCTTCTGTAAGCCTACCTTTCCGCTTCCGAGGTTCTCAAGCTCATCAGCATCGTAGTGCTGTCGAATTCCACCGATGGTCTAGTCGCCGCTCTTCTCGGAGATGGACACCACTTCGTCACCTCCCCGAACACTCGACGAATCCCTAAACCGATTGGCAACGCACGCGCGCTGTACCTTCGAGCTGATGCCCGCCTTGGGGAGGACGATTACACCCAATGGCCTCAAATCTATGTCGATTCACACCCTCACTTCGCATGCATACCAACGCAAGACTTCCCAAGCTTTCTTCCCTCTGGCAACGCCGTGGCATGGTGGGAACCCCCAAAGCATTCTTTCGTATTGTCAGGCGGTTATGTTGCCGGAATTGGCAAGCTCAGCTCAAACAATCAATCTTTCCTCGAAGTCGCAGTGCTCGAGATCACAGCGCATGTCAACAACAGCCGAGGACTACCCCCGGACCTATTTGCCCCGTACTTGCGAGCTCTTCGTCACTCCATGGGCCAGCTTAAAGACGTCGCCATGACATTCCCTCAGGTGGTGATGACAGTTCGTCTGCTTCAGCGTTGTTGGTTGGAATGCTACGCTATGGTTCGCTACCTCTCGGTCTTCAAACCCTTGATGGATGGGCGGAGTGCCCCCCCCTCTGAAGCTGCAGCTCAAACCATTGGCGCCTTCACCACCAGCTTACGGGTGGCAGAGGACTTCTATACTGCTGGCCTTCCTGTTTTTTTAATTCGTCCACACGAATGCCTCAGTTCCACACGTTTCGCCGAAGTCGTTGAGTTGACGAACCCAGAGGGTGTCATAGAACTTTCGCCTCATCCTGTACATACGTCTATCATATACAATGGGCCTCCCAATAAAGAAAAGTATCGTGCTATCGTCTCTCACGCACGGAACTTCGTCACCTACGCCAACCCATTCAACCAACATGCCAACCCATCTTCGAACGAGGGTTCGTCCGCTGTAGCTGCATTTTCAACCCCACTACCCCCCTTATCTCAGCCCTCCTGTGGAGGCAGGGCGAAGAAGGAGCGGGGGTCACACAGGCCGTCCCCCGTCCAGAGCAACCGCCCAGGTTCCGCCGCTGGTAAGTTGGAGTATGTTGTTTTCCCAGCTCCATGCTTACCACCTGGAATACTTCTTTTCTAGGAGGCCGCAATAAATTCGCACCCGTCGTCCATGATCTGATGCCCAATTACATCCCAAGTTGGATCGAGGCACTGCAAAGCGTCAATCCCGACCCATCCCTCCTCTTCTCACAACTGCGCCTCTATCCCGACGATGGAAAATACGTCTTTCCTGACCCAGCCATCTTTTGCTCGGTTACAACTGACTCCCGCCGAGCCACTTTTTTCAGCACGTGGTTGACTCATCGGGAGGCTATCATACATCGGATGTCCTCTTCCAACTACCAGGCTCGACCGCTTTCTAGTCAGGACTGGCGGGTTTTCCTTCTTGGGGATCTTTCAAGCGGCAAGGAGGGAACCAGGGCTTCGGACGCCAAGCAGCGGGTTCGAGAGGTGTTTGCTGGTGTTCTTGAGCAACCAGGGGTGGATTTTAACCCTGTACCCTCCATCCCCATTTCGATATCAGACAGTCAAGCAAAGATGATTCTTTGGGAGCTTGCCGAACTCAATTTTCGATTCGAACTACTGGCTCTCGATACACGCGTTTCAAATGCCAGAGCGGAGACCCATGACCGGCATCATATGGTGGAAAAGTGTTTTCCCGGGCCCGCTCACCTGCTTACTCTGACGCCATGCGACCGTGGACTCGGAGCAAACGACTGGAGAGATCGTGCGGAGTACATCGTCGCTCTTCGCGACCTGATGACGACTTGGCCCGACCCCAAACCCATGGAACTACAACGGTTGTACTCCATGGTATTCGAGGAGGAGTCGATAAACGCTGTGGAATGGGCGATCGCACGCCACTACACCAAAACATTCTACCAGCACTTTGGTCGGGCTGCCGTCGTCCCTTTGAAACCGCCCCTTTCAATGCCTGATCTAGTATAGTCCCCTGTATTGTAACACCCCTGGGTAATTGATTTTTCTTTGTTCACCACTTCGAAAGCGTCGATCGCACGATACTTCCTCAACTGGTAACTTCCTTTTGCAGCATCAGTACGCCGTTGTTCGTCGAGTGGCACCTGTTGTATCTGTATATATTGGGCTTAAATTGTTTGACTCTGGCCCACAGCTCCTCCCCACCTAGCCTCGTTTAACCACACTCTTCAGTCGTCAACCAGTAAGTTCTGATCCGTCGTACGTCAATTGCTTGATCACTGATTCCGCTTCTAGGTAACTCATCATGTCGCTTCGTCTTCGTGACCGCCGAAACAGCGCCTCCCCTTACCCCTCCTCTCAACGCCGCCAACCCCCTCCTATCACACCCCAGCGCTTGACTTTTGCTGAGTCAAGCTCACGCCTGTCCACCACCACCACTCCCCATGGCCAGAGGCCTCGAACCCCACGCAAGGCCCCGTTCTTAGGAGTGCTCGCATCTCAAGACCCGGCTCTCAAAGGCCTGTTCAAATTAGAAGCTCGACGAGAAATCTACCAACGCATTGAGACACAGCTCGTCGAGCTCGTGGGCCCAGCACCCGCAACCATCGGCCACGGCCACCCCGTCTTACAGCCCAAGATGATCACAGGAAACCACAAGGAGACCAACCCTGCCAACATCGGTCGCTGGTGCCAACCCGTAAGTGACAGCCACCACCCTTTGTCTCATCCATTGACGCGTTCATCCGCAGTGCGGCGATTGCAAGATCATCACCCACCTGACCCCACGTCTTGATCCAGAAATCCTCAACAGCGAGCCTTTGCGTACGAACCTTTTGATCGCAGAAGAGGTTTGTGCTACCCCTCGCACTGTCGCAGCTGCAAACTCTGCTACGACGGCGTCCTCGCCCACTCCAGCCAGTACCCTTGCCCCTCGCGCCTTTCCTACCGTCCCTCCCTTGTCGGGGACGTCTGCAGCGAGTGCTTTCGCTGGCAACAGCCCTACTGCCAACACGGACGACGAAGGTGACCAAGCTGCTGACGAAGACGCCATCGACGACGTCGATGACGATGCCGAGTACGTGGACGACTACGAAAGCAGCGACGACACTCTTGACAAGGACAACGGGTGTGGATTCGCCCTGGACAAGTCATTCCAGACCCTTGTCTGTCTCTGGAGTAGCGTATGTCCTTGTCCTTACCCCTCTTCCTGCCTTCTTCTCACCCACCTCGTAGGTTGGAATCTCCCACGTCCAGTGTACCGTTTTGTGGCGCATGGACGGTTGCGTTCGCCTTCAGGACTTCGGCACCCGATTCAACGGCCTGGGTTTAGATGCGGGGGTGACGAGACTCGAGTGCTACAGCACCTACCACCACACCTGGATTCCTGTCAGGTGGGACACCCCAATCCGAGTGAACTCCGACGATACCATCTTCCTCAAGTTGGCAAGGATCCAGGCCCCCGTTGACGCCTCACTTGTCATCTCTCTCGCGTCCGGCGTTGGGAGGCGTATTTAGAAAGGGATATCGCCCATCAAGTAGTCCCTAACCCCTTTACTTCACCAATAACCCCCCGTCTGCTTTTACTTCACTGCCTTATCAATTCCTTTCATAGTAGCTGGCAGACCTTCACCATGGTCTCATAATAGCTCCTCGATTACTAGCTGATCTTCAACACGATCCACAGTAGCTTATTACCCCGTATGTCCCGCCTCGTTCAAGAAGTAGATTACCTTGTGGCTACTTCACCGACTATCTTCCGAACTATAAGACTGCGTGTTTCCTTTGTGAAATAAAGACCCTGAGCAACACGAGGCTGTGCCCTTTGAAGGTTGTTCCAGTTGAGTGGTCGGTCACTTAAGCCTTTGTTCTGCACGGGCTGATATATTCGTCGCAGCGCCCAGCCCCCTCCCTCTAGGACCTCTTCTCCAAACCATCATGTCGTCCTCCGCAAAATACGGCCACAAGCGAAGGACGTTTACTGGGAGCATCCACCCCCCGCCCAACGTCGAGGTGACAACCCACACAACCGCCTCCTTTGACTCACGCACTGGTGAAATCTCCATGAAGAGAGTGCGCCTAGAGATCCCCGCCGAGCCACTGCCACCCAGCCCCGCTGGCGTTAGCCCAACGTCGATGGAGCCTGTGCTGGACGCTGAGCTCGACCCCCCGAACGCTCAGAAAGCCACGAAACGGAAGCAGGTACGTGACCCACGAACTCAGTCGATGCGCCTGGGCTGATGGTCACACTAGGGAGCCTCGATCTTTATGCAAGACTTCCTAGCCCACCACGCGCAGTTCCAAGCTGCGATTCTCGCCGCAGAGTACGACGAGACTGCCACAAAGAGTTGCCAGCTATGCAAAAGAGGCACCATGGCGGAGTATCGATGCGAGGAGGGTTGCTCAGGGCTTGTTGTATGCCAGGCATGCGTAGTTTCTCTCCACCAGCACCTCCCTTTTCACCACATTCAACAATGGACTGGCCAATTCTTCCGACGGACAAGTCTCAGCCAGCTTGGGGCCATCCTTTCACTTGGACACCGCGGCGATCCATGCCCCAATAACTCGAGGACTTCCGACCGAAGGATGGTCATCGTGCACACGAACGGAGTTCACCAGTGCAATGTTCAATTCTGCAGCTGCGCAGAGGTCATCAGTCAAGACATCGCTCAATTACTGCGCCATAAACTTTTCCCTGCGACCACCAAACGCCCGGAGACAGCATTCACCTTCTCGATGCTCAAAGACTTTCAGACACACCACCTTGCTTCTAAGGTGTCTGCCTACGACTATCACAAGGCCTTGATGAAGCTTTCTAACTCAGTAGACCCCCAATCGCAGCCGGTACGGGTACCATTGATTCTTATTGGACGTGATCTGACTTTGATCTCAACCAGCAACGGTATTATGAATTTCTTCGTGTTGCTCGTTACTGGCGACACCTTGCTGTAGAGCGCCGGTCTGGTCAATTCCACGGCATAGACGACATTCTCGACCACCGCCACCCCGGCTCGCTGGCAGTTCATTGCCCCGCTTGCCCACAAATTGGTTTCAACGTGCCCAAGGAGGTCGTAGACTCTGCTTCCGAAGAAGAGACGTGAGTCCTCAACCTGACGGAAGGTGACTCGGCGCTTACCCCTGTGTAGCCATAAGTTCACTGCCTTTATTTCCACCGATGGGAACCGCAAGCAAATCCAGCTTCACAACGTCAACGACCCCGACGATGTTGCATTGAACCAAGGACGGGCTTACTTTGCTGACGATCCCCCGTACCAGGAATACGTCGCAGTAGTGAAGCCCTTGAAGGAGGTAAGCAGCATACTCTCGCATAGATCTACCCTAAATCTAGCCAAAAGGACTCCCAATGTACCAAACTCCGAGCAGTAACCATGCAACACATGACATCTTTCAAGAACGCTGCGGTCAGTGGCATTGTCGCTGTGCAGTGTGCTCGCCATGGGTTCTTTCTTGCACGAGGGGTTGTTGACCTCTACAAGGGTGAGGCGTGAGTTCTAAACTCGACCGCCGTTCAACCATTTCTAATGACCAATAGGTTCGCAAATACTGACTACGCACTCGCCAACGCCCTGCTCGACTTCCTTCTCCAACGATGGATCATGTTAAGCTACGACATCTGGTGCCAATATGTCATACACCTCGCTGAGCGCTTTTGGCTCCTGTTTCCCCGCGTTTCCTACCTGACTGAACGCATTCGTGGTGCAATACCGAAGCTTCATGTTCGCAACCATAAAATTGCCTGCCAGGACCAGTGGTCGTTCAACTACATCAAGTACTCCGGCGAAACTTGTGGAGAAAACATCGAGGGAACTTGGGCGGAACAAAACCAATCGGCCGGAAGTGCAAAACGAATGAACGCAGGCCATCGACACGACACTTTGGACGAGATATGGGGAGGCTGGAATTGGGAAAAGTTTATTTCTATCGGTACGAGCTATTGCCAACGTTTCAACCCAAACCGCTGAACAAAATCACTTGCAGTGCCTACCCTCGTTCGAATGTATACGGACTCCGTCGAGACCTACCAAACTCGCCAGAAGAACTTCAAAAAGCTGACCAAACGGCACCCCGAAGAACTCACCGAGCGATGGTCCCAAATGGAGGAGACTCCAGTCCTCGTTAATGGGGAGTATGTCGGCGTTTACAACTGCAGGATCAAGGGCGGTAAGTGCAACCGTTGGCTTAGTATCCTCTTGAAATAACACAGTCGTAGCTGCTCCCACGCAGGCAAAGGCGTACGAAACGCTCATACAGCAGGAGATCACGTCGGAGCTTGCTGGCCAAGGCAGTAGTGGCGATGCGCAGCTTCTTCAGCTTGCCTTCAAATTGCAGAGCGATATGTACGCCAATTGCTTGGGTCACAAGACTGTGCTAACGCAGACCGTCGACAGGGAGACAATCTTGGCAATGGCGCATGACACACCAGCCGAGCGAAAAACGCTCAACAGCGCCCGTCTCAAGCTTCGCCATGAACTCAAGAAATATCGAGCAACACAGCTCCAAAGGTGGCCTCAGCTGCGTAACAGGCTGGAAGATGCGTTCTGTGTGGACCCCGAGAAAGAATTGCTCTTTCTTCCATCCGACCTCTCGGAAATGGATTGGTCAAGCTTCGGCCTAGAAACCCTTGCCGTCAAGGAGAGGAGCATGCGAGAAGGCCAGGCATACGACGCCTTAGAGGCATTAAGAAATTCGATCAAAGCGTTCAACGTCAGCATCGCCTTCAAAAAATGGAACGTCAGTGGTCAAGGGCTGCTCACCCGTGCTCAGGCCTTTCTCGAGACGCTACACTCGGAGAAAAACACGTGCGCCCACGTCTACCGTCGAGCCAGAGCCGCACTTCTCCAACTTGGGATGTCCCCCACTGATCGAACATTTCTGCCACTGAAGGATACGGAGCTCTGGGGAAAGAACATGGCGCTTCCAGCAGAAGTTGGGCATTCTAAAACAGTCGATCCCTGGTTCTGGACGGTTGGTTGCCCTCCCGGGGTACCCGTAGAAACATGGAGCATTGAAAGTTCGTATTTTTTCCCAACGGTATCAACAGTGACTTTATTGACGTGCTTCAGTGGATAGAGTAAAATGGTTCCGTGACAGAGCTGCTCGAGACCGAGCACGAGAGGAGATCGAGATCCTCGAGGAAGAATTTCGACGCGTGCATGTGTCGTTCGAAACGATGAGCACGACATGGACCAGGTTGGCTGAGAGAACGTCTGCGCCGTTGGGAGGACAAGCGAGCTATGCCTATAAGCAAGCTGCTATGTATGAAAAGCTCAGGTCTGATTGCATGAACGAGTGTAGAAACCTCGGCTTCGAAGGAAACCACGTACGTCTTCGACGTAAAACCTTGTAATACACCTGACGGATACGTCCCACCCAGCTTCGATACCCCGATACCTCTGGCGACTGGATGAACGACTAGCTTGTAGCTTCAAACGGATAGCTGTCTTCCAAGCACGTATGTGTCGACCCTGTTTCTTGGCAGACGGCTGAACTGTTTGGTAGCTGCATTTGTGTTCTTTTCCCAACAAGTCTTTAATCAGCAGTGGGTTGATACGTCGCTAGATAGAACATAAACCGGATGGAAATACAACGTGTCGTTTAACCAAAAGGGGGCCTACCATCATGTGCAAGACGGCGGTGACATTATTTGATCAAAAAAGAGGGAGTGTTGACGGAAGAGGGAGAAGAAGATACGGCTGGTAAAAATGATGATAACGGGTGGCAAAGCCCATGGTATGGAGAAGAACCCGGCGAATCGACGGCTGCAGTGAAGAGGTGAATTACATTGGAGAGGAAACAAGAAAATCGTTAGTGGAGGTGGTGGGATGGACGGCAAAAACATACCGTGGAGGTGGACGACTGGTCGTTGAAGACGCCAACTACGAACACAAGCTGTTAACGGTGGACAGGAAACCCGTAAAACCGACGAGTTGCAGACAATGAAGAAGTCAACAACGGTTGACAGGTTGCCGAGGACGGAGGGTGCCTAGGGTTGGTGACGAAGGGTATAGGGTCGGTGGTGTTGAGCGAGTCTGTTGACGAGGATGAGGGGCGTAGCGGTGCAGAGGAAGTGACGAGATGAATGCGCCTGACACTCACGAAAACGCAGCCCCAGCCACTGAAAAACTTTGACCAACGACTGGGGAGGGTGATGAGGTGCCGAGGATAACGGGCGCGAAGTGTTGGTGAAGAAGGGCGATCGACTGGGCGTTGGACAAGCTGTGGGCGAGAATGGGGGATGGTTTGAAACAAACAAGCGAAGTGAGGAAAGCGCATCGATTACAAGTGAGTTCAAATTAGTGACGTTCAAGAGGAGGTAGGCCTTGTACTTACGAAAACGCAGACCTGACCGGCGCCTGAAGAAACATGAATGAGCGTGAACGGAGCAACAAAAAGGGGAGCTGAGCGCTCTCCGAGTCTACAAGTTTCCACGCGTTCACCGACAACAAAACGCATCAGTCCAGTTGTTTGGGAACTTCTCCCGCATTCGTTTGGTCTCCGCCTCACAGTGGTCGCTTCAAACATCGTTTGCGTTCATTTGTTTGTGACCTCTCCTACATCTGGTTGGTCTCCATCCAAATTTTGCGCCCTTTCTTTCTTCTCTTTATTCCCTACTCCTACCCTCTCACCCATCAATCCAATTTCGTTGAGCCGTGAGGTGAGTTCTCTGACTACCCCACGTCTCCATCCACCTCTGTATTCCTCAACATTTCTGCCCTAGCTTGATAGCATCAGCGTCGTCAGTAAGTCACATCCGTCGATAAATCGACGGTCACTTACATTCTCGACACTCGTAGGTCCTATGGCCCCCAGAAAATCGCAGAAAAGTGAATCAAAAAGGCGGGCGACCGTCCAAAAACCTTACGCCCCGCCGTTGAGTGTCCAAGCCATGCGGACGATAAGCTGTGAGGCGGGTCTTCAGGTATTTCGGGCTCTTTTTGCTTTACCACTTCATCTGCCGACCTTCTCGCCAGGCGCAGGACCCACTATGGCTTTACCAGCCTGGTAAACGACGTCGGGCTGCCGTGTTCGTACAATACGACGGAGACGTTGAGGGGATGAGGAGGACGGATGTCAATGGCAACGTGAAGGTGAGTGACATTGGATCTCTGTTGTTGCATTCCTGAGTAGGGGCAGGTTGTCATGGCGTATAAATCCGTGATTCTGTGTTTCCCGCGTACACCAAATGACAGACGGGCGTGGGGGGTCGAGCACATCGAACGTCGATGAATCTCAGGCTGGGCCAAAAATGCTATATATAAATATCTTGCTCAGTTGTAATGTATATACACACATCGTATCTTGACATCGGTTTGCCCTTTCGCTGGCGCACTTGCTGCCTTTGCCCGTCTTTTGTACGTCGAACCTTACCGAATCTCAACGGAATGAATTTGTGACGCTGTACCCAGTACGTCGGGCATTGTCGCGGTTCAACTTGCATCACAGCTCTCTTCCTAACATCTTTTGAAGCGAACCTCTCTTTAAGTGCTGCGTTACCCCTTTTTTCGATCAATCTGAAATGGATTCATCGTTCGATTAATCCGAAATGGATTCACTGTTCGATTAATCGAGCGATTTCGTTTCAGGGAGCATGCTCAAAGGGAGAAGTTTAGGCGCGATAACTATGGGCTTGGATTGATCGCGTCAGGCGATAAGTAAGGGGTTGGATTAATCCAACCCCCTGATATACACGTTGGGAGGTGAAAAGCGAGCTGTGAACGGGAAACCATGTT
>CEMH01204076.1:19524-31117 GCA_001179725.1 Macrocystidia cucumis | reverse complement strand
GCCACGGCGAATCCTATCAAGGGTCAAATCCTCTACCTTAATTATGCGTGACCAATCGCCTCCAAGCAAACAACAATGTCAATGATGCCATGCCACAACCCTCTCTTCTGCCATCAATTGGGGCGGCGATCTGATGAAACCGGGTCGATCTAGAGAAATTCCAACCCTCGGAGGGAACACTGGAAGGTCCAAGCAGGCAGCTGGCACCTTCGGATTCTTGCCCGCCGCCGACAGCCAGCATGAAACGACTTTCTGTGATATGCGATCCTAACAGGTGAGCAGGTTCGTGGGCGTCCTTGTTGACGTAATATGATGTCGGACAAACGCGGAAATTGTCGGGCCTTGGGAACGTCACTTCACCACAAACGGCGAACAACACCGCAGCCTCATTCATGTCATGTTAGTTGCGCGTCACAACGAACAGAACAGATGTTTTCGAGACGTGTAGCACGCTTGTCGGGATTACAAATAACCAGCTATATTTTGTGACAAGCGGACACGCACGGCCATCGCGGCTTAGACTGACTATTTTGTTGTAAATCAACAAAAAAATAACAAAAAGACGGGTGACGAAATGTATCTGGGTACGTTTCGGGCCATATCTTTGCCTTTGTAAAAATCCTCGCCGTTATCTAAAATGTTTCTCTTCACAAAAACGAGAATTGTGACATTCATTTTCCTTTTCCCGCACGCTCGCTCAGGCCTGGTTGACATGAAAGGGAGACTGGTTCGTGAAAGTTCAAGTGCGAGCTCCGGGAGCCTCTCTTTGACAAAATCTCGCGATTACGTCGTATATCTGATCCGATCTCATCTTTTGCACACATGGCTGGGTATCACAGTGCCCACTGCTGTAAAATCTCACAACCGCTCCCACAATTGAGCGTAGTAGGACCCTGATGGAGCAAATGCATCGCTCGGGTTTGAATGTAACTTCCAGGTGAGCTTTGTTAGGGTCAGCAGAAGCTGGGTTACATTGTAATGTGGCCAATAACACGATTTCGAAGTCCCGGGATTCTGGAGGCTCCGGTGGCCAAAGCGCCGCACGGATCCTGATCCCACCAAGAATTCCATCGCACCTTATCTCACAACCGTACACGATGTGGACGGAAAATACATAAAAGCGATGCCAATCACATCATAGTAAATACTTAACGTCATGTAAAGGTCAACCAGTAAGTACCATAAACATATCATCAATTGATTCTACAACGCAGATCGTGAAGTGGAAGGAAGGGGATTAACCCAACCGAGCAACCACGATAGAAGCCATTTGAAACCCCATCCTGCATTCTCAGCAGCTGGCCCTTCCAAAGGTTTTGATCCTGGTTTCTCTGGCGAGGGTGGCAGAAATGCACCAGGGAGACTGGCCTGCGTCGATTTCACCGAAGTGATATTACTTTCAGCATGGGTGGTCGGTCCCACGTCGGCCTTCACATCCTCGACGGCGGCGGAGGTGGTCGCTACGTCCTGTTTCGCGACCTGGAAAGCCTCGGTGCTTCCTCCAACTTCCATTCGCACATTATCCTTCTTAACTGCCCTCGAGTCTGCCTTCTCCACAGCCTCAATCACCTTAAACCCTCCCTCCTTCTCCACGTTAGCCCCGACACGCTCGTTTGCGTTACCAACACTCCTTTGTTCCTCTAGAACAGTGACCACGGACGTGCGAGTCCCGTCTCCATTTTCTTTCGTCTGCGTGGTCGTGGTTGTCGTGGTCGTAGAAGTCGTCGCCCCGACGGTGGTGCTCAACGTCTGCACCTTGGAAGTAACATTCTCCGCCTTTACTACGGCCGGTTTGTTTTGTGCTGACGCTTGATCCTGCGCTGCAAAAACCGAAGAAGCGGGAAGGGTGTCCTGTCTCCTATCGACCTTTGGGTCCTTGATCGCGACCTGCTCAGCAGGGATCGTGTACTTCCTCGTTGGTGGTGGGGGTGGGACTGTGCCCGCAGTTTGACGTCTGCTAGATTTCGCTGCGGTGGCAGGCACAGCAGGAATTGGGGTGATGGGGACCGTCGTCGTGGTCACTGATGTCCGCGACTCTCTGATATCGTCTCCCTTGAATTGATTATAGCGTCCGACAGCGACCTTTCCTGTACCTTGGAGGTTAAGCGGCATGTCGGTGATATTGGAAATAAGGGGGCAAAGGTTGGTCGTTTATGGGAAGAGGGGAATGAATGAATCGAATTTGGAAGACAAACACGAGTGAAGTTGCTTTGGCTGAGGATACGCTAGAGTCGGTAAGGGTTTTAACTGGCTAAACACGAGGAAACTCCGGCGTTGAAAGACCGCGCTGCACTGTTGTAGCGTGGAACAACACGCAGGTGAAAATACCCGCTAAGTGCGCGTCATGACCCACAAAACGAAGCACGCTTCGAATCAATTGAGGACATGTCCCGGAGCTGAAACAACGCCGGAAATCAACAAATCGCCGCTTGCACAAACTCGAGAGCTGAGGGCACTAAGATCTCGGCAATGAAAGTGCTTTCGCCACAGAAGGGGGTTGGCGTTATTTAGAAAAGGTGGAGGTAAAAATGGAGGCCCCTCGGATTACGGCTTCTTCGAGAAGCACAGACCGTGTCTTCAACATCATGGGAAGGCCTCAGTTAGGGTTCGAACCTCGGTAAAAATTTTCGATGCGCAAGCGCAGTTGACTGAAATTTTGTGAACCTGGAGGTGAATGGAACATCAATCGGCAGGAAAGAGGGTCTCCCCCATGCTGCGCAATTACGTGAAGCAGGAAAGAACCAATGACGCGTGTTGTGATCGTTCGAAACCGAGGTAATAGAAAGAGTGACATGAAAACAACAAGTTGAGCGCGGCCCGCTTCGCGTACTCCTTGTGGCAGGTACATTGGCGTAAGAATGCTAAAAAACGAAACGTTAATTTAGGATGGCGGGTTCCATTACGAGGCGAAGGGTCTTACCGTCGCGAGGTCTGGAACGATGGCCTTCATTCCTCCACTTCCATGCGGCTTTGGACACCATGTACCTCATATGCCTCCCTGCCCTAGACGTACTGCAAGAAGTCTGATACAGGTTTCGCTCTCTTAAACCGACCGTGCTTCACAACATGCAAAACGCCCCAGGTTTTTTACGTTGTCGCACGGTCGGCAGCGTCATACATCGCGTTGAGCGTGCATGGACTCGAAGCGGAAACACAAGCGGGTTGTAAAACCTTGGGTGAGGTGCACCTGCAGCGCAAATGGTGTGATTGATTGGGTGAGGTGGGACCCCGCTTGTTGCCAACGATGCATCAACCCCAATCCATTTCAAGGTAAACATCCGTCAATTGCTCTGACGAAAGTGGTGGAGTTCGAAAAGCGATATCAAAGACGGCATGAGTGAGGCTCGCGCTCCCAAGCATTCATATTCAGGTGTCAGGTTCTCATTACTAGGTCCTAGCATCACCGTCCTGAGTCGTCCTCTTCAGCAATCAGGTGGGTTTCTATTTCCGTTTTTCCTCTTGAGCGCGTGCTCATTTCTCAATGAGCAAAAAGTCGTTGCAGCTTGTTCCACTTTGTTCAGTCAGAATATTGATCTTCGTTGAATACTTCTGCAGACGCACCTATTCCCGATCATTGCCACTTGTCCCACATCCCTTCTCTCAGTCTTGAATCCCGCAAGGCGGTGAGCGTCGCCCTTCGAGCCGGACCGACGAATAGAGACACCAAGAATGTTGACGAATGAGAGACGAAGGGGGCTCTCCGAGCTTTCCAAGGTAATACAATCGAACAACAAGGTGCAGTACGTCACCAAGGGCCTTCAATTCGTCGAGGTCGCTGAAACGGTTTCGCCAAGGTTTATCGAGTGATGTAAGTGACAAAGTCCGCCTGCGACTGTTGGGCTACAAATATTATAAGAAGTAACTTTTCTAGGTGAAGCCCAACTCATGAGGGCGAATTTTACAGATAGAGGTAGGAAACCATTGGCAGCCATTGGCTCCCGGGCGTGTGTAGTTGTGCAGCGGCATTCCGGGAAGAGTCGGGATTGGATCGGGCACGGGCCGAACTCTGCCGGTTCCTTAAGGGTCCAGACGTCCAGACTCCGTGCTTTCCTCCACTCACACCCACATGACGTTGCCGGTTGATACTGTATCTGTCTTGCTGAATTCGTTTTGACGATTGAGCGAAACCTCAAAACACTCGCCACTCAGGACGCCTACGACCCGGAATTGACGAAATTCCGAATTACGAAAAGAGTGCCGAGCTTTGGCGAGGAACCCACGCAAGTCTCTAGACGATGGTCATGAGCAACGACGTATTGAAACGGCTTCTGATCTCACGCTCTTCGCGCAGGTCCCAACGACGAGGCTATGCAATATGTAAATCAGTAGCGTGTGTCCTTCAGGTTGCAACGTCGCGATGGGAGTCAACTTCCGAACTGATCGCGTTTGCCCAATTGTGAGGTCCAACGGCTTATTGCATGGTAAGAATCATCGTTTCACCACCCATCGAGGGGATATTCTCGTCACTGATTCTCCCACAGGACAAGGGCATCATTGTCTGTAGACGTATGGGGTAACGCGTAGCTCGCCCGACAAGGCCATTTGGTGAATACCGGGCGAAATTCATCAGTCTACTACGGCCATCACACAGTACTGCTACCGATCCTCAAGGATCTATTAAAGGCTGTCAAGAAACATTTTGACTTCCATCACAACTACCATGTCCAACCACGATAACGCCCAAGGTCAGTTCCGAATAGTTTCTGAGGTTCATCAACTCTCAACCAATTTCAAGTGAAAACCCCACTACGAGTTGGAGCTCTGATCTTCCCAGGCTTCCAAGCGCTCGACCTGTTTGGGCCCCTTGACATTCTGAATAACCTGTCGTTCGAGCGCCCACTGACGCTCTCCATCATTTCAACCACTCTCGACCTAGTTTCGACAGAGCAACCAAAGGGCCTCCTTCCACTCCCAGGTATCACTGGGCTTCCTGTATCCACAAACTTCAACCAATCCATTGCCCCTACCCATACCTTGGCCACCGCGCCACCTCTCGATATGCTCGTCATCCCTGGTGGCCTCGGGACGGAAGCCATCGAGGCCACTCAACCACACGTTGACTTCGTCAAACGCGTCTATCCATCACTCACATATCTCTTCACGGTCTGCTCAGGTTCTACCATCCCAGCCCGTGCTGGCGTGCTCAACAATAAACGCGCCACAACGAACAAGGCGTTTTTCAACCTCTTCACTTCGAGGTTTGCGAACATCAACTGGGTCAGCCATGCCCGCTGGGTTGTTGATGAAAAGCTGTGGACTGCCTCTGGAGTCACGGCAGGTATGGACGCGATGTTGGCGTGGATTGAGGCTGTCTATGGCACAGAAACAGCAGACAAGATCGCGATGGGCATTGAGTACAGGAGGATCAAAGACTCGACTTTGGACGAATTCGCGGAGTTGCATGGTTTGGGAAACGAGCCAAAGGAATGAGGAGCGATTTGAAGGCGCGGAATTTCCACCAATAACTACATATTTCACAGAGGGATGGCTAGCTAAAGGAATGCGGATGTTTCAAAGTTACTCAAGGAGAGAAAGTCAATTGGCTAGTCCCGAATGCGAATGGGGCTACTTTTCGTGGTGACACATAGAACCGCACAACCGCCTCGCCCACGTTGCTGGATCCACATGTAAGACACCAAGCGAGATGTGGCTATTGTGGGCGAAAGCTACCGCACCATTGGGACGTCGAAGACTAAAAGCGGACTGGACGTTGACTCTCACCAACACATGATTCTCATCACCCAATTGGAATGCGGGGGCTAAATTTGGAGAATATCCTGGTCTGAGTGATTTCCCGCGTGTGAAAAGGACCATCACGGATCTTTATCTCACTTCTCGCTCTGACGTTGAAAGGAAAGATGACTACTCTAAGTATTAATATTGAATGTCGCTAACAGAGGTAGATACAGGAAAGAAAACATCCAAAGGATAAGCTATACAAGTGAATTCCATCAATAGAAGCCTAACTTCGTGTCAAAAGCGAGTTCCGATTCCCAAAAGATCTAAAGCGCCTTGTTCTTCCCATTGTCCTTGAGCCTCATGTTAGAACGAGTTCGTTGCCGCCTCATCGTCGGCGCATCCTCTGCCACGTCCTCCTCCACTCTCCGCTTGTTGTTGTGCGAGCTTGCGCCATGAGCCCTAGCAATGCAGTTCGATTTCACAGCGCTCTGCGATGCATCCACCGATTTGGCATCCCCTCCAAGGGTTTTTGCTTCCCGCCGACACTCCGTTTCAACTTTGTTATTTGGTTCTTCTCCAAGGGAGTCAATGGCTTGTTCGATACGTCCCACAAATTCTGAGTAGTGCTTTTGGGGTTGTGAAAGCAATTTCGATAACTCCGCCTTTCGAGCGTTAGGAGGAAGTAAGCCGATCCTTTGTTTTATTGATACGACGCGTTGGACGAGAGTGCAAAGGCTGGAGATCAGGGTCACGAAGGTTTTCCCGAAGAAAGGAGAGAGATGACGCTCGAGCAGGAAGGAGTGCGAGCCAAAAAGAAACACGTATTTGTCGGACGCGGCGGTACGGGGTGTCGGAGAGTCCCACGGCGCCAGAGCTGAGGGTGGGTAGACTCGTCTACCGGGGCTCAAATGGCCGAAACATACCCAGCATAGGACATAGAGAAATGACTCAAGGTCATCGAGGTAGTCCCGCGGATGAACAGCCTGCATTGGAGACTGTGCGTTGAGGACATGAAAGCTTTGGAATGCGCGCGTCCCCTAGGCATATACAATCACAGACATAAGTCACGTATAAAAAGGAGACGCCTCAAGACTCACCATCCGACCTTTGGGATTCGGGGATCTAGCCGTTTCAAGGACAATCAAAACCCCACGCTTCCCGAATTTAGAACCCTGATGACCAATGAGGATGTTGTCGATACTGATATCTTGATGGAACGTGGAGTCTCGGAGTAAGTCTTGATGTCCTGAGAGCGGGAAGAATTAGTTGGCTCTTGGTGTCTGCATGACAAACAACACTCACCTAGCACGGCATCACGGAGGGCGAAAAGCAGCTCGTGTGCAGACGTAAAATGCTCGATCGTGGGACCATAACTTTCAAGGGTTTTACCCGATGAAAGGTGATCAGAGCACAGTTTTTGCTCTTGAGAGGCAACAGTCTTCAAGCTGAGCTGAGGGGTGGCAGTCGGGCGAACGTCGACGTGAGGATATGGAGAGGACATTTCAGATTGATTGATTGGGGGACGAAGAGCAGCGAGAAGCCGAGCAGCCCCTCGCCAATTTATACACTTGACGATCTGTGGCCTTGACTTGGGGCGACTGTGGCCTTTCATGGCTGCTTTGTATGATTGTGGCTTGGGTGTGGCGCGTCATTGTCCTCGGCCTCGTTTGTGTTGCAAGGTCTCGTGACCGCGACTTGGGCCATCATTGGTGGTGGTACCTGAGCGCTGAGCCTCAAGCCCCATATATCCAGAGAAATGACGTATGGGACTATGTATGAGACGTGACGCAAGCGGAAAGATAGGTCAGAACCGTCAGACACATACCAATTCTATCTTTGTAGAGTACGCTCAGGGGGGTAAACTGGAGTAGTAGTCGGAAAGAACCTTTCCTGGACGAATTTGGAGACCTTCCTCGCCAAGAGAGACGAGTAGCACCACCCGTTCGTTTTGAGCAGCTAACGAGGTATTTGATGAAAGACAAGGGAACGTGTCATGAAAGTGAACAGATGAGAGCAAGCGAGTGGCATGACGTGCCGGGTTCCCCCGCAGTTTTCCAAGCGACAACAATGACACACGTTTCCATCGACACGTAGATTTATCGAGTACAACACCGATACTACCCTCTTTACAAACATTCACTATAATACCATTTCGACCAAACGGAACCTATCTTGCATATCTCTAGGGGTACCAATGACGCGCCACCAGCTCCCAATGCCACCGCCGACCTTTCTCATCCACACTCAGGCTGGGACTGTTCCACCGCCTTTGCTTCCTCCCCCTCTGGGCCTTGGTGACCGGACTCAGCTCCCACCCGGAGCCGTTTAGTGACCGGCTGGTTGTCTTCATTTTTCGACGCGTTTCGCTTATGACCTACGTGTTCGTCTGGATCGAAGGACAAAACGGCGCAGTTCGATACATTAGAATCGGTGGTGAGGGATCGCTCGACAATTTCTTTCGCATTGAATTCCTCGACCTTTTCAGCATCGCCTTCGATAGCTCGAGTCGGTTCGTCTCCAAGGGCAGAAATAGCCTGATCAATGAAACCAACAAATAGCGAGTAGTACACATCGGGTGTTGCAAGCATAGATGCCCCCTTCGAAGCCCGATCGTCGGAAGAAAGGTCGCCCATCTCATGTTTGCTGAGAAGGACTACCCTCATCAGGGTACATAGGCTAGATATCAACACCGCGAAAGGTTGGCCGAAGAAGCCAGAAAGATGGTTTTGGAGCGCGTGTTTATGGGATGAGTCAAGAAATCTATGCTTGCTCGCCGCAGAAGACTGGAGCTTCCATGACTCGAGGGCTGCCGGGATTTGCTGCACCCGCTGACCCGGCCTTTCGAAGCCAAAACACACCCAACATAAAACATAGAGGAACGACTCTAAATCGTCAAGATAGTCTTGTGGGTGAACATGATCCATTGGGTGATGACAACTGGCATTGAGAACGTGGTAACTTTGAAATGTATATGTTCCCTACCCTCACCAGTCATGGATGGACAAAACAGGGTGATGTCAACAAGTCTTACCGTCCTCCATTCTTCACCCGGGCGCTTCTCGTTGAGGAAGATAGCCATGTCAAGGTCGATCAAAACGCCTCGATTCCCGTCCTTGCTGCCTTTTCGCCCTATCAAGATGTTGCCGACACTGATGTCCCGGTGAAGGATCGACTTTCCAAGGAGATTTTTGTGCCCTAGGAAAAGGTCAAACAATGTTCATTACCTAAACATTGTCACTCACCGAGAACAGCATCGCGCAACGCGTACAAGAGCTCGTGCGCTGAAGTAAACCCCTCTATTGTTGAACCATACTCTTCCAAAAAGACGCGTGACCAGATTCGATCCAAGAACCTCCGCTCGGGTGAGTTTCCAGGGATAAAGTGAATCCACCGAAAGTCGGACACACGTTCTTCGGCTTCGTGTTGAATTGAATCGTTAGCAAAAGGTTGCCCAACACCACGAAGGCCCTTGACTGCCTCGAGAAGCCTTCTTTCGTCGCTTTGTCGCTCCATCGATCGCCAAGCCTCCTTTACAATGCAAACTCTGCCTTGAATTCGGACTCGCCAACATAGAGTACCCCGGCCTTGAATCGCGCGACGGAAGAAAAACGGGTTTTTCCCCATGACCTCGCACCACATCGCAAATGGCTTGTCCTTCATCTTCACCTTCATCAATCGCTGGTCGCCGTACCAAGCCACAGAAGAGTCGTAACCAACAACCCTCGGATCCGACGACGATAATCCCAAAAGGATACGAACCAGCGCACGTGGGTTGGCATATATGTCCCTGCGATCGGAGAAGACGCACCCGCTGCGGTCGAACTGAAAGAGCTGAAGGTACCGCTCAGTCAATATCATCGAATAGACAAAACGTCGAGTATGTTGTTCCATGAAACACTGCCTGAAGTAAGAAGCGCGCTGATAATAAACATGACAACCCAGGGGGGAGAGGGGGGGAGACTTACCGAGCGTACACAGACATCTGCCTCAAGTCTTTATGAAAAATCTGCGTCCTTTCCGTGGCGACCTCGACCGGCGTAACCATGTAAGAGTAGATATCGTCCTCTGACGTCCTGCGAGTCATCGTACACGGAATTTCAGCCAAGATACTGAGGTGTGGCGATGTTCGAAGTGACGAGTCCGATCGAAGAGTTCTGTCAATATGTGGGGGCTTGACTCTGCTGGTGTTCATCACAAAGCGGCCGGAGACGTCGAAATGTACAAAAATGGCTCCCAGCAAATCCATGTACGGCTGATGGAGGTCACCTGCCTTCCTCGGTTCTCGTGGAATCCCCGTCCACGATTCATTTTCAAAGCAATAGAGCGGTGTGGCATGAAGGAACTCTTCAATCTTGGATGGAGAGACTATATGTTTGAAGGCAGCATCGAGGTATTGCTCCC
This sequence comes from Macrocystidia cucumis, assembly GCA_001179725.1. Lineage (NCBI taxonomy): Eukaryota > Fungi > Basidiomycota > Agaricomycetes > Agaricales > Macrocystidiaceae > Macrocystidia > Macrocystidia cucumis. The sequence continues at coordinate 21,037 of CEMH01204076.1, read as the reverse complement.
ATCCATCGAATTTGTGTAGATACAATTCTTTCTCGAGGGTACGCTTCCGTTCTTCGACCGAGGAGCTTGAGTCGACAACAGATTCACGAGCCAGAGTAATTTGAGCTGAATGCTCTGAGGCCTCGCTCGTGGTCTTGTGACCGGGGAAAAAGAGACTTCGTGGAGATTGGAAGTCTCCTCTTTCAGAAGTGAGAGGAGGCGTTACCAGAACTGGGATATCGAGCTGTGAGTGATCTGCTGGACTCATTGTCAGAGCGATATTTCAATGAAGAGGCAGACAAGTCGTTGTGGCCCACCATTTTAAATACTCTTCAAGTTGTGACCTGGATGCGTGGCGTCTCGTGGCCGTTTCTAAAGAATTGTGGCCGTCGTTGGAAAAGGAAATAGGTGACCCCCTTCTCTCCTTTGTTCGCGACGAGCGTGACCGTGACAACGACAAGGTTGTTTTCAATCAAGCGGCCCCTCATTGATGCATTCCCTGGTTCCCTGATGCCAATCCCCTTGGAAAAATCTCTGATCAATCCAGACCCAAAAGCCTTCTCATGACACCCTCTACAATCCAATAATAGAGAGAGGTGTGTCTGTAGGTCTTTAATCATTGCAAAAACAAAGAAAAATTTGTCTAATTTCATGTCATCTATAATGCGATTTTCGAACGGAGAACACAAAGGCCACATATATAGTAATTCTTGCATATTCTTACATTTACCAGGAGGTGCGGAAGAAATCAGCGTGCGGATACTTCTCCTTGATACGATCAGTAAGCCACCAAATAGGAGTAGCATACGTGACAAAGGCGCCAGTCAAGTCGTTTCTCGACTTCCCAGAATGGAGGAGACCGACCATGCGACCGAGGCTGTCGAAGATGAGGGAGCCAGAGTCTCCTTTGGCTGAGAACGAGCCAGAACGTTTGCCATGATTGTATATGGCGAGTTCGATGGACTCGACGCCGTTTTTGTCGCAAAGGAATGACTCGAGGCCCGCGTAGCGTCCAACGGTGAGATCGGTAGCGCAACCGTCTTTGAGAACGATAAGGCAGGACTGGCCTTCGCCATCAGTCATGTCGGGGTTGGCCAGCAGCTCCTGCGTGGCGATACCATTGATCCTGAACTGGCGGTCGACCGGATACTCGAAAGTTGTCCCATCGCCACTCTCTGAGTGCATCATTTTAGTTAATTTATCGAAAGCAATCGCGGTCCCTGAGATGTTGTGTTTGTTCGATGAGCGAGGTAAATATAAGAAAGGTGTGTGTCAAAACGCACCCAAATCCACCACGTTGCCCTTGAACTGAGCCTTAAACTTCGCCTCGCTCAGTTCAAAGGTGCCCCAGTCCTCGGTGTACCCTCCCTTCTCGACGTCAACAGAGATGGGAGGAGAATAGTGGATGTGGCCGATGCTACGCATGTCGAGATCACCCCACTGACCTAGGACCTCCATATAGAACTTTTCGAGATCAGCCATGGCCTGTTTCTCCTCATCCAAGATCCGTCGAAGATCGACGAGCCGTTTTGCG
>CEMH01204074.1:27028-40369 GCA_001179725.1 Macrocystidia cucumis | reverse complement strand
GCATGGAATTTCAGTCGAGATAAGATCCACATGTGTATCACCGTTGCTTTCCAGGGTTCATTTATGTTGTCTGCCATTCCACGAGGGGGTCTCCGCTCCCTTCTTTATTCCCAGTAACTGTTTGTGCCACTGATTGACATAAGCCCCATCCTACGCGCTCGGCTCGGATCTCATTAAGCACCCTCTATTTCAGCCTCACAAATTGTCACTCCACAGCTTGTTTCACAACTATCATGGTAGGCGCACCTTCATCCCAGGCCGCTTTCCGCTCAGCTTCCAGAGCTCTACGAACCCCCGTCACCGTTGGCATTCGGTGAGTCTCGCGCTGACCACAACATTCCTCTACTTACGTTAATACTTTAGACGCGAAGATCCGCAACGTATATGGGAGCGACGCTGTCCAGTCACCCCAGACGCCGTCTATGAACTCATTTCCACAAAGGGCGTCGAGGTGCAGGTCGAGCCTTGTGACCGTCGAGTGTTTCCCGTTCAAGAATTTGTAAAGGTTGGTTCGCCTCTTCTTATTCGTGGTCATTCCCATAACCCCAGCGAAGCGTGGAGAAACCTGTCTTCCCCGGGTCTCGTTGGGGATACCATTCCGACCGCATCGGACTAAGAGCGCGCGCTCACGAGACCTTCAACCCTCGTTCGCTATCCTCAGTACTCTTTCTTCCTTGGTTTGAGCTCAACAGTTTTGTCCATTTGTAGGCTGGTGCAAAGGTTGCGACAGATATACGCGAGTCCCATATACACGTCGGCATCAAAGAGACACCTCTGGACAGAATCATCTCAGACCCAGTTGCTGGTCCCTCAAATGGCGCGCCTGTCTCGCGAACCCACCTGATGTTTTCGCACACCGCGAAAGGCCAACCCTACAACACCCCCCTGCTCGCTCGCTTTCTCGGTTCGAAGAATGACGCCAATCTACTTCCACGTCTAATTGACTATGAGCTTCTGACTAATGAGAAGGACGGGAAGCGGACTGTCGGTTTTGGATGGTTCGCAGGAGGTAAGTGGCGTCGACATGTGCTTAATATTGGGAACGCTGACGCGCCCCCTCCCAGTTGCTGGCGTCCTCGAGTCACTGTCGGCCATGGCGCACTCCCATTTAGAGATTGGAATCGCGTCGCCTTTCCTTGTCAGTGTCATCCACGAATCCTTTCCTTCCTCAAACCCTAACCCTAAACTGCAGTACACCCCTCGACCGCACACACTCCCGTCTTTAGAGGAATTGAGGTCCGCATTACGTTCCATTGGCAACAAGATTGTGGCAGAAGGGACTCCAGGGAGCTTAGGGCCGTTTGTCATTGGCCTAACTGGGTATTGACTCACTCCTTTCTATCATATTGCGCAGCTGATCGATCATCTGCAGGACTGGAAATGTCGCGCAAGGATGCCTCTCTATGTTGGCTGAGCTTCCCATAGAGAATGTTCAAGTAAAGGACTTGGACGCGTTAGTGAAGAATCCCAGTAAGTCGTCACTGCATCTTCAATCTCAACCCTATTGACTCCTTTGAACAGACACGAGCCTTCACAAGGTAACAAATCCACAACATATACTGTCCATCGCGCTCAGCTGTGTTTCAGATTTATCTAGTTCACGCACACCCCCAGGACTACTTCGTGACACACGACGGCCACAAATATTCCCGTGACCATTATTACAAGCACCCCGAACTTTACAGATCAACTTTTGCACAGGATGTGAGCTTTTACTTCCCCAATCATCTTTAACCCCGTATTGAGATCAGTATTCAGGTTGCTCCTTATCTCACTCTGTTTTTGAATGGAACGGGATGGTCACCTTCCTTCCCTCGTTTAATGACAAACGAACAACTTACCCTCGCATTGACACGAGCCGCGAATCTAGGCGGCGCGCGGTTCACAAACGTTGGGGACATCAGTTGCGACGTTGAGGTACTTATCATTCGTGTCCCGGCCCCGATATCAGCTACTGACGCGTGATTCCTTCCAGGGTGGTTTGGAGTTCCTCACACGCTCTTCCACACTCTCCGAGCCCTTTTACAAAGTGCGACCGCCTAATTTACCAGCACACCTCCCTTCTGTTCAGATGATGGCTGTCGATATTCTTCCTGCCTCTATTCCCTTGGACGCCTCTCGCCATTTTTCACATGCGTTGAAGCCATACCTTGAAAGTCTTATCGATACATATGCCGGTTCCGCTCTGGTCACAGAGCACACTCGAGCTTTGGATAAAGCTTCCATTGCTGAACATGGACGCCTTCGTGACAAACACCAATGGTTGCAGCAGGCCGTTGATAAGTGGCGCATCAGCGACCAAAATAGCAAGAAGGCAACTGCAACTGCGAGCACGTCCGCTTCAAATAAAGCAGAAACCATTAATGTCAAGAAGAAAAATGTTTTGATGCTCGGAAGCGGCATGGTTGCTGGCCCCGCTGTGGACGAGATAGCGAAGAGAAAGGATGTGCAGCTTTTGATTGGTGCGTTTCCCAGGCGATCCAATTTCCCGCGATTTTTTGTACTAAAGGAGACCTCCCAGCGAGCAACTCCTTGACAGAGGTTGAGCGGCTGCGGGGCAGTCATTCTAACGTCCATTTCAGAATGATCGACATGTCTGACCAAAGGACCTTTGAGCATCTAATCCGAGACGCAGATATCGTGATCAGGTTAGTTGTGCAAATCGCGAATGTTTGGGAAACAACTCACGCACAACTAGTTTGCTACCTGTGTCATTCCATACCACGGCAGCCGAACTTTGCATTCAACACCGGAAACATCTCGTTACTGCGTCCTACATCTCTCCAAACATGAGATCACTTCACCACAGGTAAGCATCCCTTCGTGCCCACAATGATTTTCGTCCGAATTCTCTCTTTTTTAGAGCCGTGGAGGCAGACGTCCTCCTGCTGAACGAAATAGGATTAGACCCTGGCATCGATCATTGCTCAGCGATTTCTTTGATCTCCAACCTCAAAGCGCGCAATCGAGATATTGTCTCGTTTACTTCGTTCTGTGGTGGGCTGCCAGCGCCAGAGGTTCCGTCGGTTCCCCTTCGGTACAAGTTCAGCTGGAGCCCTAGGGGGGTTCTAGCTGCTGCGTTGAATCCAGCTCAATACAAACTAAATAATGAAGTCAGTTGTTGACCCCTTCTGCATGTGCCATGCTCTGATCACCTTTTCGATAGGTTGTTAATATCAAACACACGCAACTGTTACAGAAATACTTCCCATACGTGCCGATTACGGAGCAGTTTGAGCTGGAAGGAATTGCCAACAGAGACAGCGTACCATACGCTGAGACGTACCAACTGGGCCCGCTTGAGAACATCCGAACCCTCCTCCGGGGTACTTTAAGGTGCAAAACATCTTGATCTTCGCACCACCCCTTTTCTGACCGAATTCCCTAGATATCCTGGTTTCTCAGATCTCATGCAGTCCTTCAAAGCAATCGGTCTTCTGGAGACGACGCAGAAAGTCACTCTTAACCACTGGCACGCACTTGTCCCTCAAGCTCTCGCCATCATCCTCAAGAAACAGATTCGCCCCGAGTTTTCCATGACTGGCCTTGGCGCTCTCGTTCCACCATCCCAAGTCGAACCCCTCAACGAAGCCTTGGAATGGCTCTCACTTGTCGAGCCAAAGAAGATCCAAGATTCCACCCCACTTCCTCCCCTGCCTTCGGCATCAATGGCGCCTATCGACCTGTTCACGATGTTGCTAGCGCATAAACTACGATACCTTCCCAACGAACGTGATATGGTCGTTCTCTCCCATGAGATCATCGCGAAGAAGCCCGGACCCAACGCACTGGAAGAAGTGTACACATCTTCTTTGATCACATACGGAACCCCACAGTCGTCCGCCATGGCACGCACTGTTGGTTTGCCGGTGGCGTTCGCAGCGCTAAACGTGTTGGATGGTAAGGTTCACTTGAGAGGTGTCAGCGGGCCAGGGGATAGAAGCATATACGAGCCTGTTTTGGAGGGGTTGCAACAAGTTGGACTTGGGATGACAGAGTCCACGAGTGTGCTCAAGGAGACTGTGGAGAGTGCTTTGATTCAGCCGCGTGATGTGCAAGGGGGTATCAGGCCATCGGCGCGAGAGGAAGGATCAGATTGGACGGCGCAGAAGTGAAGAGGGTTGGCTCGTCTGTATATCCCGGTTTTGCATGGACAACCTTGCGGAGAAACACATTTACGTCGATGACTATATGCATATGATACCATTTATCTGTACAACTATATTAGGATGGTGGCGCTTGTTTTTCTGCTGATGGTGTGGTATGAGGAAGTCGATTATAACGAATTGAATAGCGTGGAATGGCGGCGAGGTATCGTCCCGAAAGTGTTGAGAGAACGAGTCGTAGGGGGTTGTAATGTGAAGCGAGCAAACCCCACAGACGATCTAAAGGTTTTCGTCAGGTTGACTGTATTGTCATCATTTTTGCAGATAAGTTCTCACTGTATTGGTAGAACACCGATCGTAAAGCAACCGGTTTGTTCTAGAAACGGTACCACATTTGAGGGGGATAAATCTTGGATGAATGGAATGAACGCAAACCTTGAGGATCAGTGAGTGATTGTTTGAATGAGAATGTTTCGCGAGAAGGAAATAAACGCCGCCTAAGGTGTTTATATCAGTTACAAGGAACAAGGGCATTCCAAGATGAACAATTACCAGGTAGACGCCAGGGGTCTTTCATGAGAAGAGTCAGCGCGAAAAGGGGGAAATGATTCATGAATGCCAGCAGCGTTTCCAGGCATGCCAGAATGAGAAGCGTGCCGAGACGCATCTAAGGTGGCTGTAAACACCATCGATACTAGAAGATCGCACGACTGTGAAACTCACCGTTGCGAACAAGGCATAATAAACGAGGACAGTGGGAAAAAGGAAAGCGACTAGCGTGAAAAGGATGGTACCAAAGAGAAGTTGATCCAGGTCATATTCCCATGAGTCTGTCCGATTGCGAAGAGTGTTGTATCGTTTCCCTGGTTATCGCTTGTCGGTGCGATGAAATGAGAAGATGGACTGATGCCTCACCTCTGAAAAGATTCCACAATGAACCTAGGGTCTTCAACATCCTTGCGTAAACAAGGTGGGTGATGAGATAGCAAACGTAAACATGAGCCGTCACGATTGCGAGAACGTCCATGAATAGAGAAACAGTCATTGTCACCCCCAAGAAGCTGATCATGCCGATTCCATAAATGATGTTGGGAAGGTAAGGTTCGGCAAAACGGAGGACGCCTGGATGGTGTGAGTTTCGATGCATACGACAGGGTAATAAACTAACCAGCCCAGGTTGCCACTAAATCGATGAAGGTCTGCGAGTAGAACCGACTCAGCTCGGTGTTGAGTTTGAGGCCGGCTGGCCAAGAGTCGAGCCACCCTAATGTCCATTGCACCCAGCTGATCAAAAAACTCTGAAAAAGACAAGTCAGCCCGCTTCTGAACAGAATGCTGAGCGCTCACTTCGACCAGCAACACTAATAGCTCCGAGAGGTAAAGGTGATTGTCACATAAAAAAGCTCCAAATGCCCAGCCGATGATGACGTCGTTCAATATGAGCCAAAGGGTGTTGAAAAAACTGGAGGCGGATGCCGTCTGCTGAGGCAAGAGCGTGCCGGGAAGTAAAGAGAATACATACCTGACGTATCTCGCAGAATAGAGGGCAATAGGTACAGACGCTCGGCTTGACAAAGGTCCGATTTCGTTCACGAAAAAGTCAAGCTGCTCCGCTCGAACATCCAGCTGTTGCACTGGAGTACCGAAAACTTGAGTTTAAGTCCGATGAAAAGAAACGGGCAAGATTTCCACCTGTTGCTGACGCGTCCTTCAAAAGAAACGAAGGTGAGAGAACAGGCGTGCCGCAAAACAATGTCAAGGTTTGGGATAGTAATTGAAGAAGGCCAGAAACGGGAGTCATGAGGCTTCGGAGCGCGTCAACTTGTGCTGTCCATCGTCGTGTATCTGTCGTTGTAGTAAGAGCGTGCAAGGTCTGTTCGAGTTCTTTCGCAAGATTGAACTGCGTACATTCTCAGAGCTGACCTCAATGATAGCAGGGACAACAGACCTGTTGGATTGTGGTCACACCCAAACCATCTTCTTTTGGCTGTGGCTTCGTGAAGTCGTACTTGGCCGATTCCGTATATGGGTTCAAGACTCTATGCTGTTGATGTACTGTTGTCTCCAGACGGAGCGGCTCGAGGGAGTAGAACCGTAGCGACTTTTTCGGGTGCCGGGTGTAATAGATGAGAAAAAAATTCAATCTAACACGGTGAGACTAAAACTTGGCTGATTATCCGTGAGCTACGTACATGGTTTTATGGAAGACGAGATTCGGCAACGGAAGGCTTCGACTTATATGATTCTCGAAGGTGCATTCCCCAAGAATTTCGAGATTCAACAACTCCATCCGGGAAGAAAGTAGGTAGTTCTTCACGGAGGTGAGTCGTTCTTGCGCTGCTTGTAGCTTTTCAAGGTTGCGTCAGATCGCCAAGGTTCATCTTTGAAGTCGCTTACCGTCTCGACTTTCAGAACTCCAGCAACGCAGGGTGTTGGCTTCAGCCAACCATAAACATAACCTGAATCCTTGACATCCACTGGCCAGAAAACAGAAGTGGGCATTGATAGAGGATGCGCGCGTTGGGTTGGAGGAGAAATGGAGAAACGGCCACGTGATAAAGCGAACAGCGCACTGGTCGTTTGGTCAAGTCTTCAACGTTTCAACACCCAATCAACTTGTCACTTCAAACCACAATACCCCCCTCCTTTTATAACGTTCTCATCCATATATTCCCCTTTTACACTCACTCTCGTATACCAATACAATGGAGGATTCAATCGGCCCCTCACGTAGGCCTGATCTCAAGCGGAAACTGGTTGTTGTGGGCGATGGTACGTCTTACCCTTTATCAAACCAAAATACCCCAGCTCATATGTAATAGGTGGATGCGGAAAAACGTGCCTTCTAATTGTGTACGCCGAGAACCGCTTTCCAGAGGTGAACAACGTGTTCCCAGCTCAAATCACGCAAACTGATGTGCTCCCCTGAGACTCATAGTCCTACATCCCAACCGTCTTCGAAAACTACGTGACACAGAAGAACTTTGAAGGCAAAGTGATAGAGCTTGCTCTATGGGATACTGCAGGACAAGAGGAATACGACCGACTGAGGCCACTCAGCTATCCAGAAAGCGACGTCATTCTTATTGTGTTTTCTGTTGACTTCCCCACAAGTCTAGCCAACGTCCAGGACAAAGTTTGTGCCATTCTCTCTTTGTGGGCTACATAGCTCATGGTCGTTGCAGTGGTATCCTGAAGTAGCTCACTTCTGTGAGGGCACACCGCTTATCTTAGTGGCGACCAAGACAGATCTGCGGCGAGACGACCAGACAAAACGTATGCTTGGGGCGCAAGGGATGGTACCTGTCAGTACGGAACAAGGCGCCGCCGTGGCAAAGGAGATCGGCTCCAAATACGCCGAGTGTTCATCGAAAACAGGGACTGGCGTTCAGGATGTGTTCAATATGGCACTAAAAGAAAGCATGAAACGGCGATGGGGATCAAAGTCGCGGAGAACTTGTGTCATTCTTTAGACACCAACTTTCTCTGTGGACTGTATGTGAGCGTTGGGCACGGACTACTACTGATTTTTTTGATTTCTTTTTGACACGCAATTTATATATTCAATACGAACAATGCCTCCCTTCCCTGCGTCTTGCGTCCCACTTCGATTGAGAGCCTTTATGACTCCAACTTCCTCGTCCAAGTGAGATAACGCTCTGGCAACCAATCTGGTATTTCGTACGTCTCTGTGCGAATATTCGCCGCGACCATCCCAGCCACCACCTCGGCGCTGAAGGGGGGAAATGGGGGATAGAACGGGTAAGCCTTCCGCCATGCTCCAAAACAAAACTTACCATGCATAGGCTCTCGGCATGCCATGGCCGTGGTACCCCGCAGCGATGTACTGTCCCTTGTATCGCGAGGGATTCCCGTTTGATTCAACTACAGGTCCAACCTATGTCCGAATTATTTTCAATACAAAGCATAACATCAGAGTTTGTGACGCACAAAAGGATCTCCAAGTTTGGTATAACCCATAATACCAGACTGCGTGACCTTCGTCATTCCATGAAGTGTCGGATGCTCTTGGGTTCACGTACCCACTCCATTTCAGGCGCTCTCCCGCTTTCATACTTGGCTGGGAATAGTTCGGGAAGGTAATCTTGCAAGGCTTTCGACACGGTTGGGTTTATAGCGGAGTCATCCGTCACATTGTATTCAAAATCGGGAGCTGCAGTTTCTCGCCCTCCACCCAATATGATCAACGGATTACCCGTCCCTTGCGCCTTTGGGTGCCAGTATTCGAAACCCTCGTTTCCATCCCAAGAGGAAGTGGAGAGCTCAGAAATCGGGACTTTAGCGCGCAGGGCAAGAACCTGACCACGGGTGGGCACGATGCCGTTGGGTCCGCTGAATTGTGGAAGTAGGTGACTCGCATACGCGTTCGTTGCGTGGATAACATAGGACACTTTGACATCCCCTCGTGGTGTGGAAAGTAGCCAGCGACGTTCCGAGTCCCCTCTGATCGGAGTGGCATCTGTGACTGGGGTGCTCGTATGGAGACTGAGGCTGATGTTGGTCGTTTGCTTTTTGGCAAGTTCGTATAGTTCCGTGACGAACTTGAGGGGCCAGATGTTATGGCCACTGGCGCGGTAAGCTGGAAATCTTATCCCGTATTGCTTGGGGTAATTGGTCAGTGACCGCCCGAGAAGACGAGTGGGAAGTATAACTGACCTTTTGCATCGCATCCGAATTCAGTAGCTGTACGTTGCTAAGGTCGACACCTGCTAGCTTTGCTCTCTCATAGTCGATTTGCGTTCTTTGAAGTTCCAACTCCGTGAGCAACAAGGTGTTGTGACCTCCTGCTACAAAGTCAACGGTTTCCTTCAAGTTTTCCCGATCAATAATCTCAGCGATCTCCTTGGCAGTGTGATTTTCAAGTTCGTAGCTTTTAGCTGCCTGTTCAGCGCCATATTTCGTTTCCCGATTTTGAAAATCGAGAAACACGAATGGTGTGAGATGCCCACCATTGCGACCTGCCATTCGAGAAATTCAACGATCGCAATGAGACAAGGAACAATATACCACTCACCCGTCGCACCCGAACCTGATGAACGACATATCAGGCATCTCTAGATATCATCAAGGTGGTGAACAACTCACAGAAGTCTCTTGCCTCGAGGATGACAACCTTGATGGGGGTATTGGGACCATCAGTCGACTCAGGAGCAGTCGCGAAGATCTTTGACAGATGATAAGCTGCAGAAACCCCTGTTATCCCAGATCCGATGATGCAGATATCTGCATCAGCCGTTAGAGGTCCGTCACTGCCTTCTTTCGCGAGACGGTTAGCGCCTGGGGTATCGATCCAGAACGACCGTGTTGGGTTGGGCACTGGGAGAGAAGCTGGTTCACCCTCAAGGTTGTGAGCGAGAAACGCGACTTCAGTAGATTCGAGAGTGTTGAAGGGTACAGAAAGCATTGTAAATCGTCGAAGGTGGTTGTTGCGCAGACTGTGAAGCCCCTATGTGGGATTGTGAAGATGTAATACATTTATTTACGATTGGCTTGGTGACTGCGCCGGATGGCCTTGGTATCGGTCTTGAACTTCAACTGCTGTGGTCAACTTGAAGCGGACGGAATGTGATACTGCGTGGGCATATTATATGTTCCCCAGGCTCTTCAAAATGGCTGTATCATCGTACAACGAGTTCTAACTACCTATTGTAAGTGGAAAAATCCTCAGCGAAAGCTCGACCAGGGAAATATTGCCGTCACGACGAACTCAGCCCTCTCATGATCACTCTCTCGCTTTCGTTCCACAGTCAGCTTTATCATCTCCTCAATGAAGGGTGTGCCCGCGGGTCAATTCGCCGAAACATAGAGTCCCACCCACAGTCTAAATAACAACCCAAACCAGACTCGATTCTCTCAAACCTGCACGTTAGATTTAAATCGTGTCGACCACCGAAGAGCGATGGGTGAATTAGAAGGTGTTGTAAAATGCCCGGCCATGGCGGCGAGTATGTTCTTGCCATGGTAGGGTTTCCCCATGAAGACCCGAAATTATCTGGAGAGCGTGAGTTTATAGGGTCCGACCCTTGTTGAGTTCGTTCAGGAAGGATCTCCGCAGCAGTAAAGAGGCAGCTCGTGTACGGGATCGTCAGCTGGTCTGATATCGTCCTTGTGTAGGGAAGAGAGGATCTACAGCGATCACGTACACGATAGACAGCGCCGCGCGTGGATGTCATTCCAGGAAGTGCTTCTTCAGTCGCGACCGGACGGCCCTGCGGAGAGGCGCTAGAAACTTCGTGGCAGTGGTTCCCAGCTCCTTTCCGACAAGCCGTCGTCACCAACATTCACGATTCAACAAGAGGTTAACATGTATGAGGCGTTTCCAAAGTGTTCGTCCTGGCGTTGGGAGGGCTCCAGTCCATTGCGGGGGTGGGGGATGAAAGGGATCTGTTTGTATTGAGAGATGCCCTGATCGAATGAACGGCTGATCCCCCGGCGAACGTAAAACCAGAAGATTACGACACTGGCCAAGATCAAGAGCCTTGACGAAGCCCAAGCTTGTCCTATTATTATGGTCCATGCAATCCTCCTGCCAGTGCCAACACTGAAAACGAAAGCTCGATAGACTTGAGATTACTTGCTTTGGGTCAACGTTGTGAGGTTGGTTACTTTTTTTAGGCGATGCAGCCTCGGCTTTCCGTTCGAATGTTCAAATAATGTCTACACACGGCATAGCGTTCCTAGCTTCACTTGAGGTCGTTTCATCGCCCTTTGTTACACTGCTGTTAAAAAAGTGAGACAAGACAGGTAGCTTGGCAAATTGGGGAACAGGGAGCGGCTGGTTGATTTGCATTCAGTTCCAAAATGGTTGAAAACAACGTCCATTGAGACATTTCGATGTTACGATAACCCCTAGAGATAGAGATCGGGCAGGGTGAGTGGAAAAGATAAGCCATCCCATTGGTTTCCTCTCCACATTGTGGGTGTGCTGGGAATGAGTAAAGGATCGTGATCGCGGCCACCAGCGCGCCAAGGGGTTGTCTCGCCGACGCTCACCTAGGGTTGAGGTGAACAAGTTTACCTGGCCGCGGAAGCCACCCTGCCAAATCGCAGGCCCATCTCTTGAGAATAACAAGAAGCTGGGAGTTTTAGATAGCTTCGGGTGGACGAAATTCCGTGACGGCAGGAACAGTGGCGTTTAAATTTGATGCATTGGTGTCGCGTGGGCCGTCCGCGTCCAACCGCCGCATCCCCATAAACTGGTCTGGTGTTCTATGTTCAGGGTTCGTGTCCACAATCTCCCACTCTTTGAGCCATCCGCCCTGTTGGTTTTTTTTTGCACCTCGAGGATTAACGTAAACCAAGTGCCCTTTTATGGTTTTATTCTTTTCCGAGCCCAGTTGGCCCTGGTCCAGACTGGGTCTTCAGATGTCCTCGAAGGGCAATGCCTTGTTCTTCCCCGCTCGCCTTTTCTCCAACCTCCTACGGTGAAGAATCAAGATGGTGGTGTAAATGCTCCAGCCTTCTTTCATTGTGCACAACTTTGACCATTGGCTTCAGGGTCCATCCCGAGATGCAGATCAAGGCATACATGCTCACCTCCTTTGGGGCACTTTTGGTGAGTGCGATTCAAGCAGCAACAACCATCTAAGCTCAAAGACCACAGGTCTACGACATCCTCTGCGTTTTCGACCGAGAGGTGAGTTCCCAAATATCCCTGCCTGCTTCTCATGAGGCAGACCGTTAAGACTTGTCCACAGGTTGAGTACATCTGGTCACGGCCCTGGACCATCGGGACTTTTGTCTACGTTTTCAATCGATACTGTCCCCTCGTTGATATTTTTTATCTTCAGAAAGGTGGGTGGAGCCATTACTTGTATTTCAGAACATTGATGAAAAGCAAAATGAAGTTATCGCGTCGCACAACACTCCTGAGGTCCGTCTTCTATTGTCATTTCTGTTTCTTCATGTTTATCCCCCCCCTCAGCTATGTCACTCGTACCATAAGATCTTCATTCGTGGGTTAGGTTTACATCTAGAACCCCTTCATTTCCAACCATAATTACGCATTTCAGCTCTATGGGTGACGGGCATGTGCTTTTCGGAGAGTGAGTGGCGTATCTCTTTCCGGCCAACGTGTCTATGAAGGCATTGATTCTCATTTCATCCAGTGATCCTGATGATTCGCACGTATGCCGTGTGGAACAGACAGCGCTGGGTGCTCATTTTGCTGTTATGTCTTGCGGTCGTGAGCACAACCTCATCTTGGCGTGAAGAAGCTCACAACATTCGTCTTCAGGTCGTCCTTATCCCCGCTATTGGGATAACAAGACGTGTGCTTGCGACGATGGAGTGTATGTCATCTATCTCTGGCCCGTCTTTGTGAACTTTCTGACGATCCCTTGAGCAGTCAACCCTACTCCAAGCTTTGTCATTGGTTGTGATATGAAGTATATCAGTAACCTGACATTCGTATTCTATATATTGTTCTTTCTGGTAGAGACCAGTGAGTTGAGCACCCTCACCAGGAAGCGCGGATTTGATTTGATTTGACGTTGCCAGTCATTATAGTTTTAACGATGATGAAGGCGTCGCACCATCGTGAGGGTTGCCCTTCCTCCGTTTTTCTCAAAATCTCATGATCCGTTGAAGTTTCGCAATCACGGTCAACCTGGGTCCGACAATTGTATCAATACGGTGAGCCGGATTTTTCCTTTTGTTTCGACATCTTTTCGTTCAATGAGCTTCAGGCCTCCTTTTCTACATCTACATGATGCGTGAGAGTTCTTGTATTGTCTGATCGACCCTCCCCTCACCGACGCCCGTTTTCGTCCCTTTCTGACAGTGTTGAACATTACAAACGTCATGATCCCTTTCCTAGAACCAGTAAGCCAAAATCCCGCCTTTCGCTCTTCTCAAAATATCTGGGTCTCACGCGAACGCAGGTCGCAGAGCTCAAGAACATAATGACCATGTTCGTCCCTCACCTTGACGTTTTTCCATTCCATCCCCGTCCTGAAAATATGTCGTCCTTTTGTCCACCTTCTAGCCCAACCCGCATACTACATTCGATATTCTGTAGCCGAGTCATACTTTCTATTCTAGATCGCCATCCAAACCACACCTCGTTCCGCGACCGTGACAACGACCACGACAAATCGACCTGGATGATACAGAACTTTACATCCATACAGGACGACTCGTTGGGTACAACGTCCACAACAATCGCAGCTGGAACAAGAGATTCACACTCCAGTGCTTGATGTACTTGCCTCTT
>CEMH01204074.1:9107-27012 GCA_001179725.1 Macrocystidia cucumis | reverse complement strand
TCGTCTGTATCTCACAATGCTTCTGTCGTTCATCTGGTTGTAAGAAATCGTTCTTCTGGGTTCTTGGTTTTTTTAGGGGTAGAATTCGACGATATAATGATCAATGGTATGCGCTTAGTAACTTTGGATATACATGCAAAGGAGATAAGGGTACAAATGGGTAAAGAAGGAAATGAGCGTCGAGGAAAGCAAGGGAGAAAGCCACGTTTGAAAAATATCTGCAACCAGTCAGTAACAATGCCAAAAAAAAGAAAGAAAGAGGTGATAACAAGGTTATGCGCAAGATCTCTAGCAACTGAGCAACGAAACAACGGAACGAGTCAACAGGAGAATGTGTGGATGTCGAATCCACAAGGATCGGAATCGCCAGTAAATCAGGACTTCAAAACCTATTCCAGCCACCTGTGCCTCCAGGCCTATTGGCGAGGCCGGCCATGGTATACTCTTGAGGAATCTTCGGAACGGGTGGCACTCTATCTCTCTCTCGTCCACTCTCGTCATACATTTGTCCAACGCGCTGCAAGAACCTCTCCCTGGTCTCTTCACTCTTATCTGGATCCAAGAAACTCGCACGACTATAAATGCTTCCACTCCACCGGTTCGTTCGAGCATCCTCGCCAGATTCGGGACTGCTGTACGAACTGTCGAGCGATTTCTTCATAGGCTCCAACCTCTCTTCCGATGTCTGTGGGACGCGTCCCCGCCGATTATTGAGTTCCTCGAATGACCGTTTTCGTCCGAGAGCTCCTTCCTGCTCACGAAAGGCTAACGGCGACCTGCCCCCTAACCTCGCCTCCGTGAACCGATTCAACACATCATGCATGTTCTCGACCTCTGCTTCCTCCTGCTCTTGTTGGAAATAGTACGCCTCTTGATTGATATCTTCACCATCCTCTTGTTCCCATCCGTCTTCAGTGGGCTCAACGACGTCAATACCGTAGGCGCTTTGCTCTTGGTCCCGTGGCGAATAACCCCGGTCATTTCCGGAATATGGTACGTTGTGATAGGCAACACCCATATGGACTGGATACGCCGTATAGTCTTGCGCCGGTCGTCGGCGGGGACCAACTCCGACTGTGTTACTCATCGTGTTTGCTCCAATACCGGCAGGATGAGCCGTTTGTTGGACAGGTCGTGATGGGAACGGTGACTGTCTGCCTCGTTGTATATTTGACGGAACCGGTAATCCTTGTTCCTGTGTTGTTTGCGTGGGACGCGAAGAAGGCATGGGTGAGAACGATCGGGCTTCCATTCGCGGCCTTGTCGAAGCAGGAGTCGCCGCGGGAGGACCTTTGGGTGTACGTGGCAATGGTCCCATCGGGGGAGGGCTTCGAGGGGCTACGTCGTAATAAGCGAGCACGCTAGGGCTGTACATTGGTGAGTTGGATCTCGGGAATGAAGGAGAAGGCGCTAAAGATGCTGAGTAAGGCGCAGTCTCGCGCCCAATGTCTGCATTCAAATTGCGCCGTCCTTGAGGGGTGTGCGGCCGTGTCAAGCTGGTTTCTCGGGGACTCGGGGTGACGATCTCACGTAAAGGGGTCGTTGCTCTGGACGCAAAGGTACTATCAGGGTTCACAGGGGTAACGAGGACGTAAGGTGATTCTGGTCGCAGTCCCGCTGGAGAGTTCGATCGGGGGCCCCATGGTGGTTGCGATTGCGTTCCGGATGGGCTTGATGGTGTTGCCCGAGGAGAAGCAGGAGTTACGGCAGTTTGAAGAACACTCGATTCTCCCCTCGACAGGGGATACGATATGACGGGAAACTTGGATGGTGATGCCGTAGATTTCTTCGGAGAGTTGGCAAGCTGAGCGAATTTGACGACTGATCCAACCGCATTCTCCACGAAATTTACCTTCTGACGGCCGGTATCTGGCAACGGGGGGGAGGCAATTGCCTGGGGTGCTCGAGGACTTTCTGTAGACGGGGATGAGGCCTTGGCCGAAGGGACGACAGGCGTCTTAGTAGATGCGGTTGATACAAGCGCAGTGGTCTGTACTGTGGTAGTAGAAGCATTTGTGCTGGACTCCATACCCGACGGAACGTTGCTCAGAGTTGGACCGAGTGTTGTTGCGAATCGTGACGCAATAGGTAACGGCATTGAAGACTTTTCCTTCTCCTTTTCTTTCTCTGCAGCGAGTTTAGCTTCTTGAGCCAGGTCTGGTTTCGACGCTTTTCCACCTCTTTTGAAAAAGCGGGATTTGGATTTGTTCTTCGGTCCATTGGGAGTGGAAGATAGATAGCCTCCATCTGTGTCGTACCCACCATCACCAGAAGCTGAATTGGACTTCTTGCTTTTTTTATCACCTTTTGATGACGGCGGCGCATGGGTTTCGTATCCGGTCGACTGGGCGGCGGACCCCGGTGTTATGTTCTTCTTGGGTTTCGACAAAGAGACAAAACTCTTCTTCCGTTTACGTTCTTCTGCAGTCTCCCGTTGCTGACTGAGTTTTTCCTCCTTTTGGCGAAGTTTAGCACCTTTCGATGCTTCTTTCTTCGCTTCTTTGGATGCGTTTCCCTCCAATTTCGATGTCTTTGCGCCTCCATCAGAATTTCCGGCACGAATGCCGTCATTGTTTTCTGCCTGTTTGAGTGGAGTGGAGGAGGGTTTGATAGGCTCGGTGATTGCCACAGTCAGCCCGGGGTTCTTGTTTTTTGGGCGTACGGCGGCAATGTACGGCCCAACACCGTATGGTTGTGTTGGGTACGGCTGGGGTTCGTCCTTCGCAACGGAGGGACGAAAGTCATGCTGGAGCGAATCTGTGCCATCGGAGAACTGCCTATGGCTGTTCGACATTGACGGCGAAGCGAACGAGGATGGAGGGGTGAGTGGAGACTGGACCGAAGAAGATTCAGACGAGGCAGCGGAGGACATATCGGGGGAACGAGGAGACGGCTGGAAAAGAAATCAGCACCTTTCGAGAGAGGGTCGAGAATTTGGTGAGAATAAACTGGAAAGATAGAGTCGAGAGAGCCTCGATTGACGCCCTCCCAAGATAACGACAATGTTGATGATTCTCAAGGGGAAGGTGACAATGAACCAGGTCCAAAAAGATGATCATGACTTTACCTGCGGTTCCTCTGCCTCTTCCAGTGAGTTATTAAACATCCAATTTGCGACGGTATTGTTACTCCCAATGCCAAGAAGCAGGGCCGCGTCAAGGACCGACGCGCGTAAAGCATCTGATTCACGATTGGCAGAGTCTGAGCCGGCGTTTGTCGAATTCGAGCGCGAGTTTACTGTCGGGGGACGTGGGGTTGCGGGGCTGGGGCGCGGAAAAACGAAGGTTGTATCCATGATAGCAATGAATGTGGTAATGATTTGGCGTCCTGCGTCTTTTGAGATAAAGAAATGCCCAGTGTTGGGGATATAATGATATGCAGACGACTGTTAGTGCGAGAGCATGAAGGATGAGGAGGAGGAGGGAAAGAAGGGATGAGGAGAAGGTGAGGCGAGTTTTGACCGAAAAGTTGAAAGGAGCCTTGTCAAATCACGTGTCAAAGACGCTCTTCTTTTCAATTTTTCTTGACTTTTGCTGTCCCGCGCCTGTCAAGATCATCGAAGCTGTCATTCTTACTCGTTCCTGTCTCTTTCCCCATCTCACTTTTCATTCAAAGTACACAAGTATCTACATAGGTCTTGCTCATCCTCGTTGCCTTGCCAACATTCTTGTCGACATCGCAATGACGTCGAGACCTGATCACATCTTGATATATATTCTTCTATCGTCCTTATTTCGTTTGAATGACTTCGATATCATTCCTATATTTCTCCTGCAATACTGAAGCTTGTATCGACCACTACAATCGATACTTAACGTTTTCTGGGCCAACCACGCCTCCTGTTGTCTGGACGATGAATCGAAGCTGAATCAGAGTCAACAGAAGGCGCACCGATCAACACGCGCAGGCATCATGGCTTCATAGCCATGGCGTCCTTTCCGATGTCGACATTCCTTCGGCCGTTGCAGCAAGAGCCGGTGGGCCCCTGTAGAGAGTGTGGAGAGATCGCGATCGAGCCAAATTGCAAATGGAACAGAGTGACCAATCAATCGATGATCGATGATCGACTCCCCCCCCCTTGCTCTGTTTTCCCCCATCGTCAATATCGACGTACTTCAATTGAGGCCAAAGTGTTGTTCCGTAAAGAAACACGACAGCCTCGGTCCGGTGCTGAGCACACAATCTGACTTAAATGGAGAACCCCATCAAACTTTCCCTTGAAAACATGTCGCAGCATTGAAATGCGTCCAAATTCGCGGCATGTTTACACCTGGGTGAGGGTGGAAACGTCGCGCCCCGGTGTTCAAGTCCGTTGCACATGGTCCCTACGAACGTATCAATTCTTGAAACGGGAACGGACGATCAGGTCCGTGTTTCTTCACTGCTTTTTCCCTCCTTCTGTTCACTTCCGTCCTTCTCTTTCTAAATCATCTTGACAGCTTGTGCCCATGAGAACACTACTCCATTGGCTTCTCACAACGCTACTCTTCTTGGCTCCGGCCCTATGCCTCATTCTCGAAATAGAGGGAAAACAGGGAACAGACCTGGTGCTGGCGCGACGTGATCCTGTGCGGAACAACGCCGACTTGTACTATACGACACAAATCAAAATTGGAGATAGGAATTTTGAGGTTACTCTGTCCACATCCACGTCAGTCCATCACCTTTTGTTCACTCGGTTGGGTTCAATGACGAGTGTTTTGGTACCAAAAGAGCCGATCTGCAAGTCTACGGAAATACACCTGGATGTGTGGACACGAATCTCACAATGGACTTACCGACGACTCTCGGCCCTAACAAGACTTCTAGCGTAAAACATGGAACTTTGGGGTGGTCCAGTACTTCCGTCGAGGGACAGCTCTTCTGTCAGTCAGTCCTTGCTTCAACCTACGGTATTTGTACTTGACGCCTTGCCTAGTAAACCTACCTGCAGATGCTGATAATCCCGATGGTCGTGGTATTCTCGGTGGGGTATCTCTTAATCTTGATGATAACACACCCTAAGTCTAAAAAAATAATTAGGCCTTGGACCACCATCTGCATCAAAACTCAAGGATATCAGCGTCCCAGATGTTGGCTGGCTCCCCTTTATGGACCGAATTTTTACACAGTCCACAAAACCAGTTGAAGAGAACATCATCACTTTCCTTTTGGGAAGAAAAATGGGTAGGTGTCTTTCGTTCAAGCGGTTTCACACCCACACACCTGACATGCTGGAAGCATCCGCGCTCCCGTTTCCCGGCAAGATTACAATCGGCGAGATCCTCGCCGACTACTCTGCTGTGAAGAGCCAACCGAAGCTCCTGGTACACTCCGACCCTGCCACTAGAGACTACTTTTCCGTCCTCCTGGACGAACAAGGAATCTTTGGCAACGGAGACAAACCAATTCCTCTAGGGACGACTGCTGTATCTCGGACCGAGAATAAGAAGCAACTGACGGCTATGATAGCAACCGACTCGTCATATATCAGCGTTCCTCGGTGAGTGGAGCAACCTTTTCCTTGCACACGATCTGATACCCTCTTCAGAGCGGTTGCTGATGCATTGTTTGGTCAATTCAAAGACTCTGTGTATGATAGCAAAAACGGTCAATGGCAAGTGCCGTGTTCCCAGGAGGTCAATATCACGATTGTTATCGGCGGACAAAAGTACTCTATACACCCGCTGGACGCCACAATGTTGGTTATAAACCTGACTGTAGCCCATTTATCTCAACCCACTTATCGTTTATTCAGGGACCCACGAAACATCCCAGAATTTTCAGGCGAACCCCCCAAAACCCCCGAAGGCCACCGTTTATGTTTGGCCGCGGTAAGGATGACTATGAGTTCACCTTGACCGATGTAAACCACGCTGATCTGTCAACACAGTTCAAGAACTTGGATGAGCGTACAAGCCAAGGGGCTTTTGATATTGTTTTGGGAGTTCCTTTTCGTGCGAACCAGTCTATTTGTGTCCCGGCCGTATGAACGGCTGAACATTCTGATTTATAGTTCGCAACACCTACACAGCGATCAACTATGGGAAATTTGCCGACCAGGCCCAAGCGGGCGATGCAGTTCCATATGTTCAACTCCTTTCGATTACTGACCCAGCTCAAGGTACGTGTATAACACTTCGCATTCCACTGTGTTGATAATGGACGCACTATAATCCAACCACAGCTCATTCTGATTTCGTGACTGCGAGAATCACCAACGAGCAGAACTCGAAATCCAGCAGTTCGACTCCCGGCTCAACTACAACTCTCCACCCATTCCCTGCCCCTAGCGATTCGCAATCACAGAACAAGAACAAGTTCGACAGTTTGCCATCGAAGACAAAAGGAGCCATTATAGCCTCCTCTATCGTCGCTTTCGCACTTCTGATATCTGGCACTGTCTGGGCGTGGATCGCCTCGCGTCGGAGGAACAAACGCGGCCAATCTATTATTGAGTATAGGCCTATCAGCCAACCTCAGTCACTTTTAGGCAGGGTAAGGACGACAACGCTACGTTTTGGAAACGGACAGTAGGGTCGCCGTGTAACACCGCCACCATCACCACCACTACCACCATCACTATCACCATTACCACGCCTCGGGCGGGACGGCGCGCGGAAACCATCATGATAGGGCCTCGGACAGAATCCTCCTATCGGGTTGTTTTCTGTGCCCTCCCGTTGAATTCTTCGCGCGTCTAAAATACTCATCCATCCTTGGCATATGTTAGCTGGGTAGTTCAACCTATGAATCAAGTTCATCATCAAAGCGGCCCGAATCTGGATGTATGCCGTTTTTATTATTATACATAGCTGTGGGTGTATTTGTGTGTTTATTTATTTTATTTTACTCGAGTATGGCTGGAGAATGCTTTCCTTTGACAAATAGCGATGGTTTTTTTTTTTGGATGTATTCGTGTTCGAGCGAGATGTTGTGAGCTCCAGAAACGCATGCGCATTGAAATAGATCGTACCGTGAACTTACCCTTCAGCTGTTCAAGTTGGGCAAAATCGGATCGTTACTAGGTCGTGATTCCTCACCAACTCGCAACATCTGTATCAAAAGACTGTATGATATGGAAAGGTCAAGAATGTCCTGAAAGTTGCATTATGTATGAAGGAGAGATTATCAAGTTGAACACCTGCTCTCTTACTCTGAGTCCCAACAAGTGTATTATGCGCTAATAAAAATAAAACAAACAAGCATCTGGTCCTGATACGTATATCGTTCAGCGTCGTCACGGTCATCACGAAAGAATGGAGCTAGTTCTCGAATATATTGGTGTAGAAGTTGGGAAAGGTATCTGATGTCCGGGTTGCACGCCGCCCGCCAACGTGGATGAAGTTGCGGCTGACTTGGAGTGATGCATCTTGGCAAGGTCGATGGAATGGCCTGGGAAAGAACTTGTGCGTCTCAAGCGAGGGATACGAGAGGGTAACGGTGATGTGGCTTTACGCCCCATCGTAGGTCTAAGCTGTGGCGGCTGACGAGAAGAGGGAGAAGGGGAGCGCACATCTGGGGTTAGACAGTAATTAGACACACACAAATTACAAGCTTTATCAAGACTGGTTGACACACCTCTCGGGGGACTTGAGGACACGTAAACCGTAGATGAACGTGACACCGGTTTCTCAATTTGAGACGCAAGGGGAGACGGCCGTTTTGGGTGCGTACGTTGATTGAATTTTTTGCTGGCCCGTTTCCCGAGAAACACGTTGGCTTCCGCAAAGGACGTCAATGACTCCTGAGGGTAATCTACGTGTTCCCAGTTCTCATCCGAAATCAACGACGCTGTTCCTGAACCTCCACCATCTCCCTCAAAAACTCCTGTATGGCGTATATCTTCCAACGACTTTGATCCGACACCATAGAAGCTCGGTCTGGTGGATCGGGGTTGAGATGCGCTAGCGAGGGCCGATGATTCCGTGGCAGCACGTTGAGGCTGGGGGCGACGATTATCCCGAGGGTCGTTACGGGACTTGGACTTTGACCGTGATCTGAACTGGAACATCCCCCCGAATTTGACCCTCCTTGCCGGTGGTGTTGGCAGGGGCGAAATAAGGATGGGTTCTTCGTTCACGAATTGCAATTGGGGCTTACGAGCTCTTCCGGGCTGTAGTTCTTCCAAAGGCACTGAAGGATCGCTAAACATCCATTTGGCGACCAAGCTGTCCGAGTCGAGAGCGCCTAACTGGAGACAGACATCAAAGACGGAGGCTCGGATGGCGTCAGAGTTGCGTGATGCTGGCATCGAATGAAAATAAGACGTGGTGGGACGAGGGGATTTTGGTGGCGTAGTCGGGGGGACAGCACAATATATATCAGATCCATTTTGGAACAGAGGCGGCGAGAAGTGTCCATCCTCTGGCGACGCCAATGTGCCGCGCAAGTTTCCTTGACAACAACGACCTCGGCGAGAGAAAAAGTTTCCCATCGCTAAGTTAGGAAGTGTTTGTATGCATACAACGAAACTGAAAGATGAAAAATGCAGTCGCTGAGGCTGACGTCGAGCACGGGATAAGCTCGAAGTGCCATGAGCAGGACTGCATCGTTGGCTGTCAGCCACGAACGGAAATTAAAGAAGGGTCTCCTTTACTGTCCCCGATTGTACGTAATTTCGGTAAATCCCGCCTGAGGATCACCAAAACTTCCCAAAAACACTTCCCCGGGTCGCAGGTCCGAGAAGAATACCCACTCCTTCTTGTATAGCTACGCTCACCGGTCGCATAGGCGCTGAATCGAAGACATGTGGACATGGTTGGGGAAGCGGAGCTGCTTGCAACCTTGGATGTTCAAGCTCTCGCTCATATATGGAAGCCTTACGGGGCGATTGCGCCAACTGGTCGTACTGTGGGGGATCAAAACTCCTCCGCGCACTTTGAAGTCGATACAGGACCTATCGAATATATTGCAAGTTTAGTATCTGGGTAGTTGTGGACAAATACAGACCAAAAAACCGACCTGGTCATAAAACTCAATTTCGCCGTCGAGGTGCTCCTTTGCCAGAACACTAAAGTCTTCCAATTTCTGAGCATGATAAGTTTCCATTTCGGCCATAGTCGTATTCAGCACCGTTTCGCAGCGCGCGGCCATGTTTTCGTCTGCCTATCGGCACTCACGCATCAGCTCTAGTCAGCATGGGGCAAAATGGGAATGGGGGGGGGGGGGTGCTTACCCGGCCTGAGGTTGTGGCTTCTCGATACCGGCCCAGTGTGGATTTATGGGTACTGACCACTGGCTGATTTAGGATTGAGAACATGACGCGCGTGATATCCTCTATATGCACTCACTTCATACAGCGACGAGGGATGCGCCATGCTCTTCAAAGACTCGTGTGTTGCCAGTTGCCTCCGGCGCGCCTGACCGAGATATCACAACGTGAAACGACATACAAGAAAACAGCTGGCATACGTGGTCATCGTAGAGATCCGCAATGCTTTGTAGGGCTTCGGAAGTACGTTGCATGGCTTTTGTCAACTTTAAGCAATCTAAAAAGATATACATTAACTGTGATTTTATAAGGTCTTTGTCAATGAAATATACCATGACACCCCTCGCGCCAACACCACGCGCCGTCCCCATTGAGCAAGCCTTTACCTTTACCACTCAGAATTTCCTCTTCCTCTTCGGTTATACCAGTCATGGGCGCAGACGCTAAAGGTTTTGACGTGATAAGAGAGAGTAACGAATACGACAGTAGCCGTTCAGCTTTGGACATTTCTGGGAGATCAAAGAAACCGCGTCAACTTCACGCACTGTTAGGTAGAACAGGCTGCTCACCGACTCTGGCTTCTCGGACCCGCCCAAATATGTTTCTTAGCCCTTGCACACCCTTCCCCAGAGCTCTCGTGTGAACATCAAATCGATTGACTGCTTCTTCCGCGTCCTCCGCGTCAACATTGAATGCCGGGTGAAAAACGCGTGCATAGAATGTGGGCCCAGCCGCCGGCATCGCGAGATGTTCCGGGACGCGTCTTTTCCATTCCTATTATCGAATTATTTTTTTTGAGATCAGTCACTCGCAGGAGAGAATTTCAAAAATACGTACTGACTCGCTCTCACAACCCAAAAAGAATGTCACGACTTCGGCGTATCGGGCAACGGGATGGCGGACGAGTTTTCTTAGGTACCTTTCAAGGTCACCTCGTCGGGCCTCTACAAAATCATCGCTGAATCGACCAGCGTATTGTTTTTCGGGGAGAGGAGGGAGAGCGATACCGGGGAGACGGCGCGTAAGTGCGGTATGCAGCATCACAAAATGTGAGAATCGACGGTGAACAGTGATACGTGTCGGTGAAACTGGACGTGGCATGTCATCATCATCACCACCATCCTCGGGTGTATCTTGTTCTTCCCACTCGGGAACCCGTGAGGGTTGGAATAGCGATGTCACGCTGTAGACAGTGAAAGCACCAGAAAGGATGGACGTTCTTTTTGAAGGGGAATGTACCAAGACAGAAAATGGGGGGAGTTTTTCTTTCCACATGGGACCAGCATCCACAAAATGCTGATCGGCTTCGCCCAGTCCGAGTTTGCTGAGTCGGGCATTATCTTCCTCAATGGCGATCGAAGCGGCAGTGCTCTCTCGCTCATGCCCCGGTGTTGTGATGGGAGGGGGGAATGACGTGTCCGAAGCAGTTCCTTTCAGAACCCATTCTTCCGCACCGCTCGTGACGAAACTGGAGAATCGGTTCAACGATTTACCTCCTAGTAAACTGTGCCTGAAGCTGGGGAACGCATTCCGCCATTCTCCCGTATTTTGAGGGACGAGAGGGAGTGCGCTCCCCTCTCCCTTGGGAGATCCCCGAGGAGTTATTGAACCAGTTGACGCTTCCCTCTTCCGCCGAGTCGAGGAACCGTCTTCTGTTCCCGGAGTTTTCAGAAAATCGGCAGTGAACTGCATTTTGTCATTAACCCAACCCGAGGGAACAAACTTGGCGAAAACGCACGGTATAATACGATCTTGGTAGTAACCCAACCTCTCCTTCCTTATTCTTTATCAAACTCCAACCATCCGCGAGCTCCTCCTTCAACACCTCAATATCATCCCCAGCTTGAACGCTCAACTCGTTGAACTCTGGTTTTCCTTCAAAGTCGTACAATGTACGTGCTGATTGCTCGGGCTCTTCTTCTTCATCTGGTTCTTCGTCTGATAATGCAGAAGCAGATTCGAGGTGTTCTGTCCACGCAGCTGAAGTGTTCAAGCCTGCATCAAATTCGGAGTGGGGACGGTCAAAGATAGCACTGGACGTTGAAGGGGATGCTTTGGTTGATCGTGGCAGCGTAGCCATCGGGAGTATGAGAAAGGGTTACAGAAAGGTGGGATCCTACGCAGAGGCGGAGGTGGGTATGTATGATGCTCAGATGAAGTGCCTTGACCAAGTTTGGCAACGATTGGTTGGATCAGATAGGGGCTATTTGATGTCATCTCCTTCAAATTCTACTTACACTTACACATTGTATCGACTTCACTTCACTTCGACCTACGCGCCTATCTATTCACCGAAGCCATTCATCTACTCACAATCGGGGAATCCGAGTCCTCCCCAGCCTGTCCAGTCCGGATGGCATGCCCTGAAGTGGTGTTCTTTGTCAATAGAGTGAAGCGTTTCAGTGTCCTCTTCGGAAAGAGAGATCGTATGGAAGTTCGCTATAATACGCGTGCACCGTTAGCAGAAAAGGTCGGTATGTAAAACAGATTACGCACAGGCGATGCGGGTGTTGGTCACAGACTTTGGAAGGACTGAGGAAATACTGTAGTGAGCATGAAACGTGAGCAGTGAAAACGTGAATAAATTACCGTTCACTCCAAGCTTGTTGGCTTGAAGGGAGATGAGAACTGTCGCGGGGGCAACATCGTATTTCCCCGCAATGCTCAACACTGTGGGGTTGGAGAGGAGCGGAGAGTTGTCAGACCCGAGTGGAGAGTAAGCGGTCACCGCGATCCCATGTTCTCTACAAAACGCGACGACATCTTCTTGAGGGCACGAGCTGAATTCCGAGGATCAGTAGATTATCATACCAATCGACCGCTGTTGCCTACGGGTGCAGCTCAATTTGATTGACAGCGGGTACGACTTTTGCAGTGGCAAGTAGACGTTTCAGGAACTCGACAGAGAAGTTAGATACACCTAATCAATTCGTTTCATTGGGTTTTCTCTGGCGGATACCCAAAAGGCGTACCGATCGCCTTGAGTTTATCTGGGTGGTCTTGGTACAGCTTCTCCATGCTTTCCCAGGTATGGATCCAGTCCACCTACGCTTGATCAGTTTGAATTGTATCTCATCAAGTAACTTTTTCCGTACCGTCTTATCAGCTTTAAAATCGGGCGTCATGGGAGCAGGCCAGTGCATAAGCCCTGAAAATGAAGGTCAGTCATACCAGATGTGGAAAAAAGATATGGACATACAAAGATCGAGGTAATCGGTGTCCAAATTTTTGAGCGACGACTCAAGGGCAGCGGGAGCGTTGGTATGATCGGGGTTGTTGAGTTTGGTAGTGAGGAAGATCTCGTTTCTTGGAACACCAGAGGCTTTAATTCCTTGGCCGACCTCTTTTTCGTTTTCGTAGGCAGCAGCTGTATCAATATTCCTATAGCCATACTCGAGGGCATATTGAACGGCATGTTCAACAGCTCCTGGGGCCGATTTCCACGTTCCTAAGGAAAAGAACGCGGCGGGAGATGAGAGGTATTCGGCGGTTGATGTAAGAGCTCATACCGAGCCCAACAGTTGGCATATCCGCGCCGGTGTTGAGTTTTACAAATTTGCTGGCAGGCATAGCGAGATGATGGCCGTTTCTTTCTAGTTGAAGATAAGGCGAAAAGCTGAAAAAAGTGGGGGTTAAATATGGAAGCGAGAAGTATATTTTTGGTTTATCATTGCTTGGGTAGAATGGCCATGTGGGTGATGTATCTCGTGGTACGCCATGACATCGATTAGTAACTTACTACTTGCGTGCGTCGGAGACTCGGAGTGAGTGGTGGAAGATGGGTTAAGCCGGCCCGGCGGAACACAACACTGTCAACCCCTATTGACATCATGACGACATTGTCCTCAAGACCATCTAGCATCGAAATGTCAAATTATCATCTTGACCTTGGCCGCGCACAGTTGATTTTTATTCCTGGCGAAGAGGAAGGACGACCAGTGGTGGTGCAGGTTATGATCCGCGTTGCTCGCCAAAAGTACGTTGTCTGATTGATGATTGCCCCTATCTAATGCTGTTCATAGCAACAACCCCACAGTGGAGGAAAGAGCGATTTTCTACCATTCACAATATGATATAACTGTATGATCCGGTCATCTTTTCGAAATCGCTCGTGATCCGACAACCCTCAGAAATCAGTTGAAAGCGTCGTGATCGCCACCATCATGGGCAACCTTTCGCAGGATTTTATCATCAAAGGGGAAGGATACACGCTTACACCAAGTACATTTCTTTGATTTCTTCCTCAAGGTCATGTCTAACATTCTGAGGCAAGAGCGTGCCTACTGGGCGTATGGACAGCGGCTAAAGCTGTTCTGGGGCGACAAAGAAGTTTCAACTTTTAAGGAAAAATGGATCTTTGATTTTGTTATTTCGACGCGTACTGCATGTCCTGGACCTTTTGTTGTAGATATGTAGTTCTTTCGGTTGATCATCTACATCACGATAACCGTCACCCAAAAATAAAACAACGCGACTTTATTGCACGTGATCGCGATCATCTTCCCTTTGTTCCAACCTCGACGCCTTTCCCGGTTTCACTGCTGCTGAAGGTCGCGATTTCTAAAGCTCAGATAATGCCAGCAAGAACTCAAAAACCGCCTGTACTCAATATTCCTTTTGAATTGGCTAAAATATTCGATCAAGCCCAGGCAAACACTTCAAACCACCACAAGAATGTCGTTGCGTTGTACAAATTGCAACTCGAGGCAGCGAAAGACGTTGAGACAATCAAAAAAGGACAAGCGTTGAGGCTTGTAGGCGAAAGGAGCTTTGAAGACGCGTTTCTTCAAATGTTGATTCGCGTCCTGCCCCTCAAAAAAGGCACATCTCAGGCAGATCGCATCATCAAGTTTGTTGGTACTTTTATCAAGTTTATCAACGAAAAAGGTATGGCACCTACCTCCATTTGCTTCGTGAAACTGACTTGGGTAGCCATCGAGGACAAGGCCGTGTCTGGAGATGATAGCGACGACGACGATACACCTGCGTCTCGGTTCACAGCTCGTCTTCTCAAGTTTCTCCTCAAGGGCTTCCCATCTAAAGACAAGTCTGCTCGCTATCGTGTTGTATTTAGCGTGGCAGAGATGGTGTCTCATTTGGGCGAGGTTGAGTGCGTGGTTTTCACAACCTTGATTTTTCACATCATCTCAACATCCACAGTGAGGATATCTATAAAGAATTGAAGGACGCCCTTCTGGACCGTGCCCATGATCGGGAAGCTTTCGTGAGAGTTCAAGCATTTATTGGCCTTTCAAAACTTGCTGGGTCGGAAGACGAGGACGAAGTTGAAGGCGAACAAGCGGTACTCGACGTCCTTCGGGATTCTCTTGCCCACGACGCTTCTTCGTAAGTCGTCACTATGTCGTTTTATAACTTTGGTGGAACGATAACTCGATTTTCAGCGACGTACGACGAGCCATTCTAATGAATATCCCAATCTTGGAATCCACATTGAGCGATATCCTTGATCGCATCCGTGACGTCGATGTGATCATCAGAAAACTAGTCATCAGTGGCGTCTTGGAAAAAAATATTACTCGAGGGGAAGAAGAAGAAGCGGGTCCCACTCATCCCAAACTCTTCAGCCTTGTTCAATGCGAACATATCGTCAAATATGGTCTCGGAGACCGGGAGCCCGCAGTCAAAGCCGCCACGCATTCTCTCCTTAGTGCTTGGTTTGACGCCGCTTCCGAGACTCTAGCAACGCTCGAAAATGGAGATGAGGTGAAAGTAGAAGAGGAGGAAGGTCGGGATGCGTTGATCAACAATGTCCTTTCGTTTCTTGCATTTTTTGACCTGGAAGAGGGGAAGATTGCCTCAGACGCCCTGCACAGTATCTTCGCGACCAGGGCGGACATCTTTAACGAAATCAAGTTTCAAGGTATTCTTTATTTAGCTTAAACCTTGCCAGTGCTAAGTTCCCTCTTAGATCGTTACTGGTCTTCTCTAACCCCAGAGACTGCTTTTCTTGCTCGGGTGTTCGTGGACTACTGCGAAGCAACTAACGATGATGCCCGCCTCGAAGCCGTCCTACCCGTTGTCACAGCACTAGCATTTCGCATTCAGGAGGCATACAACCGCTTGCTTGAAAGTGCTCAGGCATACGAGGAGGAACGTGTTGTCCGTGTGTTCGATGAACCAGAACACCTAGATTACGAAGATCAACGTCTCAACCAAGAGTTCGTGATTGGCGAGATGCTGGCGTTGGCCGTCAACCTCGATTATTCTGATGAAATTGGGAGACGGAAAATGTTTCAGCTCGTTCGTGAGTAATACCGCAGCACATTTTCTTTGATTTCTCTCAGAAACTCTATCAGGGGATATGCTATCTCAGGAATCACTGCCGGAAGTACTGCTCGCTAAATGTCTGGACGTGTTGAGGAAGCTTTCCTCCACAGAACGCGATCTCATCCGCGTTGTTGTTGAAATCATCCAGGACTTGCGAGAGCCCCCAGCTGGAGAGGAGGAAGAAGTACCGCCAGTGGCGAGTCCTCCCGCTGCTTGATTACTCTTGTCATAACACTGTTCCCAGGATGCCGATGGCGATACCAGTTTTCAAGAAACACCCACAACAGCACGGCCGACAAGAGCCCCCATTTTCCGACAGGCTGCGGTAGAGAAGACCCCGGAGGAAAAAGCGCGGGCAGACGAAATTGATTTGAGGTGTCTGACCCTTTGCATTGGGATGCTTGAGCGCGTCAACAGCGTCAGTGCCTTGATTCATCTCACGACCCGTGCTCACCCGGCTGTGTTAGAAATGGGAAGAGAACTCTACGCTGGACGGCATCTTGGCAGAGCTGATCATTCCATCAATCCAACGCAAGGAGCTCATTTTTCGGGAGAAAGGATTTATCAGCATGGGGCTCTGTTGCCTCATTGCCCGGGTATGGAACCCCTTTTCACTACATGTCAACTCATGTTTGATATTGATAATGTTATAGCGTCTTGCACTGAGATACATGGATAACATTCTGCAACAAATTGCAAGTGCACCGGAAGTCCTGAAGCTCAGCATTATCCAGCTCGTGTTTGACATCTTGATGGTCCACAAAGACGACTTTTTGCGCGAAAAGGGTACCTCAGCAGATGATGCGGCGTCGGTTCGTGACTATTGATCCTTCGATGAACCCGGTTTTTAATGGTCACTTAGCCCCAGGGAGAATGGGTTAACCGTCTCCTCGGCATGCTCGAAAGGGGAACCTCTCCAAAAGTTCAAGCCCTCGTGTGCTTGGGAATGTCCAAACTGGTTCTCGCTGGGTTGTTCACAAACATCAAGGTACCTTTACAGACTTGTGATAGGCCACTGCATGTGCTCATAAGGTATAAACAGGCGATCCAAAATCTCATACAGCTTTATTTCCTTCCCGAGACAGCACAAAATCAGGAGTTGCGACAGTGTTTGGCTTTCTTCTTGCCCGTATACGCATATTCTTCCCAATCCAATCAAAAAGTTATCAAAGATGTGAGTTGGCTGTTGAGGCATCGTCACTTTCGGACTGACTAGTTTGACGACAGCTTTTTGTTGCCTGTTTCAACGAGTTGAAACGAATTCGGGGTGAACTCGGTGAAGACGAAGAAATGGTCAGCACTACTCAGATTTGCATGCTTTTCCTCGATTGGACGGACCCCGTGAAGTTGTCAAAAGCGGCGTGAGTGGTTCATGGGCTTCCGGTGGCAACGTTCAAACCTTTTTTCCCTTATAGGACTGCTGGAGGGAAGACCGCAGACGATGATCCAAGCGACGACTGTATTCAAGTCGACTTTGCTTGTGACATCCTTCACGCGCTCATGCAAGACAAGTTTGAGAGTAAGCCCTTCTTCGTGTAATCTTTTCTTCGGAGTTGGTGATGGTGCGTTCATGAAGAAGAAGACAAGAGGGTTATATGCCAACTTCTTGGGCGCCTCTATATCCCGGATAGTATGGACGACAACAAAGTTCGGCGACTTCTCACCTATGTTCTCAACCTCCGGGCTGTCGGTCTCCTTTTATTGCTATGTCCTACAGTAGAGCTGACGGTGTCTACTACAGCGGCGACCCCTGAAGGACACTCTTACGAACAATGCGTTTACCAAGTTCGAGAACGTGGTCACGAAGAAATTCGAAAAGCAGTTGCAAGACTTTGATGAAACCGAATTACGCAAATTGAAAGAACTTGAGGAGCTGTTCAAGTTTCTTGACTCGATCATACCCGAGGATGATGGCGAGTTGGTGGACATTGATGTTCCGAAACGGAAGGGCAAGAAAAGGTCAGGACTCGGTTTCTGGCTACTCCTTGGCTAAGTTGACTGATTCGTTTCTAGACGGTCGGAAAGTATCGCCACCACGAGCAGTGGCAATGATACAGAGACCCAGAGACTCGTTAAGCCAGCAAAGTCGAAGCAAACGACAAAGTATGAGTTCCAGCTTGGTAGATGGGTGGTGGCGGAATATTGATTTGATCTGCACAGGAAGCGGAGGTTATCAACATCAGACGACGAGAGTGATGAGGAGCAGGCGCCACCGAGTCGTAGTGAACCGTCAAGGCAGTTACCCAAACGAGCGGCGTAAGCTTTTGCGTTTTGCCCTTTCCACAGCCTGAAGCTGATATGCTTCTGCAGTGCTTTGAAGAAACCCCCATCTCTTCAAATAATTGAGATAAGTTCGGACAGCGACGAGGATCCGACGCCATTACCCAGACGGAGTCGTCCAAGGTGATTCACTCCCTCCTTGTT
>CEMH01204068.1:0-12688 GCA_001179725.1 Macrocystidia cucumis | reverse complement strand
AACAATCCATCCAACATCTAACGTCTGGTCTCTCCATAATGGCCCAACAGATACAACCCCAGCCCCTCATGAGGAATCATTTGCCCAGATAGACTAGCGCCGTATCTACGATGACCAAACCTTCGCCGTTACGAAGTGCGATGCGTCCAGTTCCCTCATCAAATACAAACACGTTCGGCATTATAAACGGCCCAGAGGCCATCTGAGAAACAGTGGCCACGTAATGGTTACCGTCCTCAGACTGTCCAGACCCCTGCCGCCCTGGGAGCTGCTGTGTCCCTCCCCGACCCTTGGAGCTCCAACAAACACGAGCGATCGTGTTCCTATCACACTGCAAGAAAACCTTCCTGAACCCAACTGCACAGTACCTGTCTTCCAATGGAGGAAGAGAGAACAGTTTCGTAAGTGTTGGTTTGGCCAATTCATCGTCGTGCGCGATGTCGAGAGCAAAAATGCAACTTTGGGACCAATAAACGAGATGTGTTTGGGAAGGGCCTACGACGGCGGGGGAAAGGTAGGTCCACCTGATGGCGAAATGTGATCCAAAAGACAGCATCCATAGCGGCTTGGTGACGCGCGAGGAAGCCGAGGCAGCCCTTGAGATCTCGGCTTGGGTTCGCAGTACTTCAATATCTGAGGTGTACAACTGCAGATGCCAGCGGGACAGACACAGTATTTTATCGTTGGGAAGGAGTCTGACGTCGATCTTCAGGAGAAGCACATTGGAGTCAAGGGGAATGTAGATGCAGTAAATGGCGATTGAGCTTACGATATGGTCAACTGGACGGTAACCCATGTATATGACCCCCTTATGTTCGTAAGGGCTCGAGGACCGTTGCCAATCGATGAGTTCGATTATACCCATGTCAAGTGTTGGGTGATAGTTAAAAGCCCTGGCAACGAGGTTCTCGCGCAGTACGAAAGCGAAGACAGAGCCGAGGAAGGATGAAGGAGAGGGGAAAAGGCGATGAGTTGAAGGTTTGGTCGTGCCATGTTCATCGTGAGCGAAGTTTATACTCCAAACTTCAAGGCGGTTCGAGGTTGTTCCGAGGACTGGGTCTGAAGATCCTTGAGCATGAAACGTACACTGAAGGAGAAAAGTAGAACTTCACCTAGAACATCATCGTGCGGACTCGTGGTGACCCTCACTTCCAATGTCGAAGAATCAGAACCATTGGCAACAAGATCGCATGCCAAAAAATCAACGCCCAGGTTTCCCTCGTTTCCTGGAACCACAGAGATACACTCCGGATCCACGCCCACCCGCGAGTCGAGGTCGTAAACGTTGACCGCACCATCATTCATTCCCACGAAAAGCCAACGACCTCCAGGAAGCAGGTGCAAAGCACTCACGTTTTTCATGAGAACAGGCCTTTCGCGCGTAAACGGCTGCGAGGGATCGATCGTCATCGTCGATCCGCGGCTTTGGTCTTGCCGCGTCCGAGTCCAACCCACGTCAACACTTCTTCGCAAGAGGACGTAGTATTCCAGCTCGGCGGCGCTGTACGACCCTAACGGTTTCTCCAAGTATTCCGGTGACAGATTTTCGTAAGACCATTGGTGATACTGAGCCAACCAAACGGAATGAGTTCGTGAAAACTGATTTAACAGTTTGGAAGTCTGTAATATTTCTCATCAGACTGCATACTAGGCGAGTCGACTCCATAACACAAGACCTGCCTGGCGTATGTGAAGGACATCGCCCCACTCGATGTATTTCAGGATTTCTATGACGACCTCGGGTGCAAGTTGTTGGAGCATGTCGCAAAGACACAGGATAGCTCGAGACGGACCCGAGGGTACTGTACTAAGTTGATTGTCGCCGTCGAGAACTGCAAACGGACCGGGACCCGGCCCAATCTGGGAGTCTTCGTCTCATGTGACCAATTGACCCCTGAGGCNCCCTGAGGCGGCTTTCGGCCCGCGGCGCCGGTGTCTGGTGCGACCTCTCGCAAACGGATGGTGATGCCGACTGCATTTTGATTTATTGGACCCATCTTCCACCAATCATCGAACCATTTGAAAAGCCAAAGGCGAAGGGTATAAATATTGGACCGCAACTCGAATTTTGACTTCGACTCTTTCTTGCACGTCGCCATTTGTCGCTGGTGACTCGACTCTCGTGCACACGACATAGTCGTTTAAACGTCTCAAATCTATCACCCAACTCGCTTCTCTCTTATTCTCTCTCTCTCCCTCTCACCAGTCATCTGATCGCCCGCACCTCAACATCAATTTCATGTCTCGTGCCCTCGCCTCTCCAGTCGAGAAGCGCGGCAAAAACCTCGATCTTTCGATCAAACGCAATAACGGGCTCCAGACGGCCGAAGCAATTCGTGTCGTTGGGAAGCTCGGAATGGCGGCGGGACAACGGCCCAGCAGTTTCGGCTCTGGACGTCTCCCGCCGGTTGCACCATTCGTTCCGCAGCAGGAAGTGATTCCTGTTCGCGTCACTGAGCCACTTCCAGAGCAATCTGGGGTGGTCAAATTGGCAGAGCAAAAGCTCTCGCTGCATTACACCGGCTGCGTCCTTTCAAGGAGCAGCAGTGTTGGTTCCGGGCAGCCTCAGGCTCCCGAGTGTCTTGTGGAAAGCCCTTTCCGGGGAAAGGCTCTAGATCCTCGGATCAGGAGAAATGTTGATACCGCTGCGGACGAGCTCAATGAAGGAGCTCAATCGAGTGTATCATCGTCGTTGCAAAAACGCGATGCTTCGAGGCAAGAGGCGTTAGTGATCAATGTTAAAAACGATAATTATTGTCAGAATCTTGCAGGAGAACCCACCCAGATTGGTGAAGATTGGATCAAGGATTATGAATCCAAACGACAGCGATCAAAGGAGATTGCAAGACCCGAGACGCAGATTCTGGCTGAGGCCGAATTGCGGGGTGTGCCCCGAGCAAGAAGCAAAAGTGTCTTCAGCACTGGTGTAAGTCCCCTGTTCTCCATTGAAACCTCACAAGCAGTCGTGAGCGCATCGGGTAAACAACGAGAGACCTCCGGGTTAGGTCACAATGTTGGCCGCACCTCTGAAATTTCTCCACCGCCAACCAACGACGCTCTTTTAAAGGCGTTCAGAGCACTCGGTAAAGGGTGGAAATCCACACCCACGAAAAGACCGGAACGTCGTAATTACAACCCTACACACCGAATTATCCCTTCCTCCCCCTCCTCTTCAATCAATCCCAACACATCCCAACCTCAACCCATCGCCAAACCCCCCTCCCAGCAGCCCATCGACGTCCTCACTCTCTTGGTTCGCGACGCTCTTCACGAGGTGTATCGCTTCGCTGGAACCAAGGACACCGAAGACATCATTTTCCCTTTCGAAACTATCAAATTATATCTCGAATACGACGCGTGCATCCGTCGCGGGTTGAAACCCTCATCCAGACCCGTTGGATATCGAACCTTCGCCCGCATACTCAATTCCGAACCTCACGTCTCATCTGGGCTGTGCTACTTGAAGGCACCTGGCGAGTGGTGCACCGACCGACCGCGCGTCTCCCCTAATCTCTTCGATCTCCGCGGCAGGCAATCCGAGCCTCAGGACAATGCACTTTTACGCCAGCTCGAAATTTGTCATCTTGAAGAATTGCAGCTGCTGGATCGGGCCTTGGTCCTACACGAGCAACGTGCAGAGATACTGAGGCAGATGAAGGAACAGTCTAATACACGCCGTTCGCCACCACCACCGGGCCTTGTTCAAGTTGTTGATTCTGCAGAACACCGTTTAAACCGCAAACGTCCTATCGCAGCTGTTTCCTCCACCCCCATCATCCCAACTGCCGCCGGGGAAGCTTCCGGCAAAGAACCGCCCACCAAAAAGTTGCGACAATCGAAGAAACTGCCCGTTTCGAAAGGACAGCCCACGAAATTTACGGCTGGTGGTGGTGGTGGTGGTGGTGGTGACGTGGTTAGTAGGAGAGGTGCCATCACTGCGACAGTCACCGTCAATGACAATAACCAGCAACTCCGGGGTGTCGTCCCCGCTGCGAAGGTCCAGAGAAAGCCCGGACACGGCGCATGTAGTCGCCCATTGGTGGCAAGATACCCGCGCGCGCCCTGACGGATACAAATAGTCGATCGTAAAGAGCGAAGTATGGAATTGCTGGGTTGCATCTTTGATTCCGATATGGGTAGTTTACTCGAAATCATATGCCATTCTATTTCTTCGTCCTTCTTGCGTGTTTAAGACACACCCGTCGTCGAGACACGGGTTGTTGTGAACCAAGTTCAAGTTCAAAAAGTTGCTTCAGCCCTTGGTAGATGATTCTGTATCTACTCGTCGATAATCGATCATTTCCTTCATTGTGAGGTCATACAGGCGCTAATTCTAATACCCGGTGGGTATACAACCGCCGTCAACCTCTACACCCATACTTTCTCTCAGCTCTATCTGCAAATCAAACCCACATCTCCTCCCCCGCGGCTTGACCTTTCAAAGCCAGATATTATGTCTGGCTCACGCCGACCCTCCTCCTCCTCCACCACCCCCTTCAGTCACAGCAGCGGTGCTACTAACACTCGCCCCACCTGCGTGCCCATGCTCATATTTTGTCACATAATACCCAACTCCAAACCGCGTCTTTCCTTTCCTTCCACCAACAGGAGCGTTCGAGGTAGGCGAGTGTGCATATGCAGGTTGCGTATCAACTTCCTCTGACGAAACGGGGATATCCATCCTCTTCGTCCCGTCTACACTCCGCTTCAACGGAAGAGGCGGGAAGCTATCCGAGGTTGCGTTCGGGCCCTGAAAAATGGTAACGCGAAGCAGTTGTCGTTAGAACTTTCTTTGAAGACGCCGATGGAAGGGGGCCAAGGGGGGCAACATAATACGAGAGAAGACAAAGCAGTCGGAACAGAGGCAAGAAAAAGTAAAATCACTCACAAAGTCGTAAATGAACACCCTACTCTCCGTTGCTCCCCACACCCTCGAACTCTCCATGATCAACGAAAACACAGGCGAGCGATCATTTCCAGGAGCATGCACGCTCCACCCCTTTGTCTGTTTCACCGCCGCAGAAGGCAAAAACGTGGTATTGCTATTGATATTGGCGTTGACGTTCTCACCATGGCCACCCCCTCCCATCTTCGCGACGAAAGCTTTCCCAGACATCCTCACATCCCAAAACGACACCACCGAATGGCGTGCCGTTCCAGCTCCCACATGCGCGCCTGATCCTCCACCCGTCGCCAGTGAATAAATTGGTTCATCCGAGTATGGGTTCAACAATGTCAACGAAGGCGCTAGCTGATTTGTTGACCGTCCTCCATTCACTGCCCAAGATGAAGGGGAGGAGGATGCACGAAGTGAGCTACGAAGATCATGGCAGCGCACTTGACCGTCGAACCACCCGCTGACGATAATTTCCGGGGAGGCGCCCCATGGTGCGGATGGTGGGGCGTGGGCGATGCCGTAGACCGCTGTTGAAGTGGGGGGTAATGCTGATGAGTTGGTGGTGGTGGAGGCAGAAGCCGCGCGGATGGAAGGAAGAAGATTGGCGGTGACTGTTGGTGAGATTTGGGATCCAGACTCGATGGCGTGGATGGAGAGGGGAGAAGTTGACGAGGTACCAAAGGCAGCGTATGGTGTGGAGGAAAAGGGGGAGAGGAGAGCGGTCCAGCCGTGAGAGTTCAAATTATATGTAGACGATGCGCCGTTTGGAGAGAGGGAGGAGAGGGTCGCGCGGCCTGCAGAGGACAGAGATAGAAGGAGAGATGAACTAGGTGGGGAAGTGAGGTGTTCGAGAAAGTCGGCTTCGGCCAGAAGGAGCGGATGTGGAATACGCGTAAAGGTAATCGTGGGCTCGGCGCTGTCTGACGAGGATATGGAGTCTGGGTGGAGAATCAAACGTTCAACAGCGCCACGGTGAAAGCCCACACAAAGAGTACAGTTTTTGCCGCCATCGTCGAGGAACGTGAGAGCTGTGATGTCACTTTTCTTTTGATCGGGATCACTGAGCGAACATACACCTTCGAAAGATATGGTGGGTGAATTATCAGCGTGAGAGAGATTGTAAGAGTAAATCTCCGAGCCAGCGGCTACAACAAGTCGTGTAGAGCTGATAGCAAGAATTGGGGAGAATTTAGTGAGCCATGGACGTGCCAAAGGACGGGCGACAAAATCGGTGCGGTCCCATGCCCTGTCAGTGAGGACATTGTACTTGACGCGAGCAGCATGATCCTGATGTTTTCGAAGGGACGACAAACTAAAGGACGGTCTAGGGTTTAAGAGATCGTACGTTGACCAACCGCACTGAGATACCTGAGGAAATGATTAGCAAGGAGTGGGTCTAGTTTTATGGATTATGAACAGACAATATTGTGCAAGAAATGCGAGAGAGTTGAAATTCTTGCAAGATCTTTCAAAGAAAGATACTGAATAATGTTAATTAGTATTTCTGAGGGCAGAGAAGAGAGAAACATCGTCGTCGTCGTCGTTGTAATGAGGAGCACTGGTAAGCTGGCATTTGCACTGAATTTTAACGGATCAGCTCATCGTGGGAAAATTAACTTGGCCGCAATTCGTCCTCCTCCACTGTTTGCCGACACTCACCCCCGTTGTCCTCGTTATGCGAAGAGATGTTAGAATACTCCTCGTCGGTGACGGTATGTTGGATTATACATCTCTTTATCATTTCTTACAATCACCAATTTTAGAGGGTGTTGGAAAGAGCACCATCGTCACCTCTCTCATAAAGGAATCTTTCGTACCCCATGTTCGTACATCCTTCAACCTCAACTCCTCAACTCACACCTCCTGCACAGGTTCAACACGTTGTTCCAGAAGTAACAATTCCACCAGAAGTAACTCCGGAGAACGTAACAACCTACATCGTCGACTCAGGTGGTCAGTACCCGGCTCTCCCATTTTTTTCTCATTTTGCTCTTGTCCGCAACTCACGCATTGCAATTATCAGCTGGCCCACACGACCGTCCTCATCTCGAATCAGAAATCCGAAAAGCTCACGTCATATGTGTCGTCTACTCCATCGACAACCCAAACTCCTTCGACCGCATCCCAGCCCACTGGCTCCCTCTCTTCCGCCAACTCGGAGTCAACGTTCGTCACTTCCTTGCGAGTGTTGTTTGAATGTCAAGGGGCTCACAAGTCAATCAAATAGGTTCCTGTCATCCTCGTCGGCAATAAAATCGACCTTCGTGGGGGTGAAGTGACAAACAAGGACCTAGAAGCGGAAATAGTACCCATCATGAATGAGTTCAAAGTACGCTTCTCTTTCCTCTCCCCCCGAGTAGAGAGAGAGAATTTATTTAACGCGCGTCAACGCTGCTTTTTCTTTCCCCCTCAGGAAGTAGAGACCTGTGTGGAATGCTCAGCTCTAATGCCCCTCAACGTTTCCGAAGTATTTTATTTCGCCCAAAAAGCAGTGCTGCATCCTACAGCACCACTGTACGATTCCCGCGAACATGTGCGTCAGTTCCTTATCTTTTTGTTGCCCTCCCATCTCAAAATGGATGTTATGGTGACGATAGGTACTAAAACCTGCGTGCGAGAGCGCGCTTAGAAGGATATTCAAATTATGCGACACCACCAAGGATGGGATATTAGATGCTGCAGAGCTTAATGAATTCCAAGTATGTTATCTTTCTCCTTCCGTCTATGAAGAAACCTGGTTGAAATTTACCTTTTCTCTACCTCCCCTGTTGTCATCAGCGTAAATGCTTCGACGCCCCACTCCAATCCCAAGAAATCTCCGCGATCCACGACATGGTGCTCAAACACGCCGCTGGTGGGATCCGAGCAGGTGGACTTACAGAAGAAGGCTTCCTGTATCTCCACACGACGTTCATCCAACAAGGGAGGTTGGAGACGACTTGGACGGTGCTTCGGAGGTTTGGATATGCTGAGGATCTGAGATTGAGAGAAGGGTTTCTAAGTCCAAAGTATGGTGCTTTAGTTCTTTCGTCTTTCGGAATCCTTCTTCTCCATTTTTTCCCGTTCTGATTGGGTGATTTGTAGGTTTGACGTTCCACAGGATTGTTCTGTCGAGTTGAGTCCACTGGGGTATCAGTTCTTTACGGATATATTTGAAACGTATGACAAGGTGAGTGTGGTTGCAGTGGTTGTAGCTTTTATTGTTGCGTTCATTTGTGTTGTATTTCCTTGCTCACTACCACCTAGGACAAAGACGGTGCGCTCAAACCTTCAGAACTTGAAGACCTGTTCAGCACATCACCCGGGAACCCTTGGGTTTCATCGAAGGGGTTCTCAGCGCCTGTCGTGGACGTTTCGTCGCTTCCTAAACGGAAACGGGTTGTTGGTGCCCTGAATGACGATGGTGCTGAAGACGCGGAGGGAGATGACGAGGATGACGAGAATAGCAGCGAGGAAGGAGGAGGGGGAGGAGAGGGTGGAGGAGAAGGAGCAGTAACACTGCAAGGATGGTTGGCACAATGGAGGTTCGTTGTACTCTTGGTGTCTCCTCGAGCAAACTCAACTGACGCGTAATATTGCCTTTTTTCTCCCCTTTTTAATTTCAATTTTTGTTTTGACTGGTGTCAAGCATGACGACGTTGCTCAACCCAAAGCTAACATTAGCTTATCTCGCGTATCTGGGGTTCTCCTCTTCACCTGCTTTTGCGGCTCACGCAACGTCTTCGTCTTCTGCGTTTACCACTACCGCCGCTGCTTCCTCGATGTTTTCTTCGTCGAGTTCTGGGTTTGGGTCTGGGTCGGCTTCGGGAACGCAAGGGGACATTCCGACGACGGCGGCGTTGCAGGTTACACGTGCGCGTAAGACGGATCGGAAGAAGGGGAAGGTGACGAGGGGGGTGTTTTTGGGATATGTGTGTGGGGCTGTTGGGTGTGGCAAGTCGGCGTTGTTGGACGCGTTTGCTGGGAGAGCGTTTGGGGAGGGTAATGGGAGACGGAAAGTTAGAGTGGTAAGTGGGAGTGGGAGTGGAAGTTGGGTGGGTGGTGCCGGGGGTGCTGGTGTCGGTGCTGGTGAAAAGGGTCAAGGAAAGGAGAAGGAAAGGGATAAAGAGAGGGTGGTTGTCAATGTGGTGGATATTGACGGGGTGGAAAAATATCTGGTGGTGAGTATCATGGCGATGATCTTATTTTTGTATATTTTGGTGGTGTGCTGATGGGTGGTTAGTTGCAAGAGATTCCGTCGTATGATGCAGAAATCCTTAGAAATCCCAAGAAACTGGAGTTGGCGGATGTCATGGTTTACGTGCACGATTCCAGCGACACACATTCATTTTCATATATCAGTAATTTGAGAGTACGCCGACATGTCCTTTCAACTTTTTTCGGGAAGGCGCTGACTCGAGACTGCAGGCAAAATATTCGTTGGACCATATTCCCTCTTTATTCGTGGCAACAAAATCGGATTTGGATCTTGCTCAGCAGGTGCGTGGTGGTATGCTCTCTAGAGAATCAACATGATTAAATTCTTTGGCAGAGACACGAGGTTCAACCGGACGTTTACTGTCGCCGGTTGGGACTTCCTGTACCAGTCGCTGTGAGCGTGAAGACGGGACAAACTGCGGATGTTTTCCACGCGATATGTGGTGTTGCCATGAACCCGTAAGTTTGGTTTTGTCCTTTTTTGGGGGGAATACGCTGATGTTTATGTGTTGTAGAACGGCACACTTACCTGGTGGTGCGGACCGAGCGATGACTGCTGCTGCACGAGTGAGGATGTACTTTACACTTACTGCAGTTATTGGAGGGTGCAGCGCTGGGTTGATGATGTTTTATCGGACGTATTGGCGTGGAGTGCTTGGGTATAATGGATTGCTGGGATGGGTTATGGGTATAATTCACGGAGGAGGAGGAGGGGGTGGACGGAAGTAGAAGTGATGATGACTAAGTAGGATCCGAAATGCGATCCGAATCTATTATTATCAATTGATTACGTTATCAAATGACTTGTGTTTATCGCGTGTTTGTCACACTATTGTCACGCCTTGACTGAGTCACTCCTCCCTCAGTACTATTACTCCTCCTCCTCACCACTACCACCACCATGGATCAATCAATGGACTACGATATTCCACAAGAACAACAGCAACCTTATGACGGTCATAAAATGCTGTTCGTGTCTATAACATGTCTGATAACCTTATTCGTATTCATTATTACCATATCGACTCTAGTGACCTAGTCTTCGTACAAGACTGCACAGGCAGTCAGGGATCTTACATATCCTCTGCCACAAAAAACATCGAACAGATCTGCGCGCACATATTCGAGTCTGGCAAGCTTCAATCACAAGAAGACCTGCGCGTCGGTCTCGTCGCATTTCGCGATCATCCACCACAAGATCACACCTACATTACAAGGAACTTTGGCTTCAGTTCAGATATCAGTAAAGT
The DNA here is from genome assembly GCA_001179725.1 of Macrocystidia cucumis. NCBI lineage: Eukaryota > Fungi > Basidiomycota > Agaricomycetes > Agaricales > Macrocystidiaceae > Macrocystidia > Macrocystidia cucumis. The sequence goes on along the minus strand of CEMH01204068.1, from coordinate 2,344 downwards.
GCACAAGGACCTCTCAGGATTGTACGCATCGGGAGGTGGAGATGGGCCAGAGGCGGTCACAGCCGCTTTGGCCGAGGCTTTGAATATGGAGTGGAGAGAGCATGCAAGTAAGATGGTGGTATTGATTGCAGATGCTCCTCCTCATGGGATTGGCGAGTACGGAGATGGTATGTGTTGTCTTTCCTCTTCCATTCCTATTGTTGTTGTTGGAATGTTCTCGCCGTCCATCATTTATTCTTTGCTAATCAATGGACTTCTCCACACACCCACATACAATAGGATTCGACGATGGCTCGCCAGATGGTTTTGATCCATTGCAGTTGGCGAGACAGATGGCGGGCAGAGGTATCACCCTCGTGTGTTTTTCTTTCGCCTTTGACGCGACCCCATCGCCTCCCCTTCCCCTGAATCTCAACCTATTGCTGACTGATCGCGGATCTAGTTTTTCGTCGCTTGTGAACCTGCCCTGAGTGGCTACTCCGTACGTACTTTCACTCGGCTTCTTGCCGACCTCGCAAAAACAAAAGTGATTGATGAAGATCGCCTCATGTAGTATGCCACTGACTTCTACCGAGCGATGACCGATATCACTTCGGGTTTAATGCTCCCACTAACCACCGCCGACCTACTCGCGCATGCCATCGTCGGCTCTGTTCTTGAAAATCTCGACATGGAACGTCTCGTGCGGGAGGTGGGCAACGCTGTCGCCCAGCGTATACTAGGCAACAACGAAAGTGTCGATGATGTAGCTCGCGAACTACACGAGAAACTCTTGTTGAGAAACGAGAGCACGAAAAAGGTGGTCATTGAGAGCATCTACAAGGAATCAGAAGAGGCGAAACACAATGTTGCCGTGTTTACCTCTGCGCCATCTTTAGCAGAGGCTCGTCCTTTACTGAGAAGGGTCAGTGGGCTGGCATTTCATAACTTACCCCTGAAAAAAAGCTCACCGATGGATTTGGACTTGAATAGGTGCAAGGGACACGGTTCACAGATAAATACCTCCAAGCCCGTCAACAATTTGCTCGCAATTCATATACATCCTACTCCTCTTACTCATCCAGACACTCCGCGACCACCACAACCTCATCTCCACCATTCACAAAATCACCACCTTCATCGCCGCGCACATCTACTTTTCCTTCCTCCTCGTCTTCATTCTCGTCGTCGACAGTGGCGGGATCACCGGGATCACCACCGCGGAAAGTGGTCACGGATTTCGCAGCGTTCGGGGCGCCAGCAAATGTTAGTGTGTTTGGAACGGCAGTGGCGTCCACGCCGTTCTCATTGGCAGGTGGGAAGGCGGCGTTTGGAGGGATGAGATCGGGTAGGGGAGCATTCGAGGACGAGGACGAAGATGAGGATGGGATGAGTATGGGGGGTACGACAGCTGGTGGTGGTGCGGCGGCAGGGTTTGGAGGTACAGGGAATGGGCAAAGGGTGGAGTTGAGAGAGGATTCAATTTCTTTGGAACAGGTGATTTTCTGATTCCGCCTTACTTCACATGCCTATTTTTTGGATTCGATCTGATTCATTCGTTGTTACAGGCCAGGAGGATCGCGATGCAGAGCGCGTGGAGGAGCACCTTGACTTGAAAAAAAGAATATCCATCGTTATCGTCATCATCGTCATCGCGTTATCCATCAGTCTTCATCGGTCGTCTTTCATCATCATCGCCAATCATCACTATCATCATCTCTTTTTTTTTGTCCTTGCTTGGATGTTGGTTGTTACTTCTTTAGAAAGGATCTTGGTTTCTTCCCCTCCTCCCCAACTCCTTGTTTGGTTTACACATCCCACTACTACCGCGTACCGCGCAAAGGATTATGATTTGATGAATGAAAGGGGCTTGTACATACATACATATGAACATATATCTGCACTGTTCTGCACCATTTTGCCCTCTTTGCCAGCAGGGCTATCTACCTAACTCCATGTCGTCATTGCTGATCAGGACAATTTTTCTCCGTTCTCGTCTTGTCGTTTTCGAGTAATGGATGTTCAAAAATCCTTCCTCTCGATGCTCTTTCCATTTTTTCCTGACCATCGCCTTTCCCTTTTGCTTCCCAAGGTTCGACAAAAAAAACAGATCCTGTGCACCATCCAAAGCCATGTATGCATTGCTTCTTGTGCTCCTTCGAATCAACGACCCATGAGGAGGGCGCAGTCCACGTAGACGATGAAAAATGAGACGATGACCGGGGGGAATATAACATTGTATGATGGTATCAACATGAAAAATTGGGGAGAGGGAGGGGGAATAGTACTCGTAATCAAGGAACAAAGGAAGGCAGGGGAGGGGGGCGTAAAAGTCATACAGTGTCCCAAATAAGTAATGCATCAC
>CEMH01204065.1:5832-17980 GCA_001179725.1 Macrocystidia cucumis | reverse complement strand
CAGCCATTCAAGGAGGTAAAGGGGAAAGGGATGTGATGTCTCTCCTGGGTGAGTCACGGCCTGTCATGAGAAGGATGTTATCTGAGTTCAATTGGAAGTCGCCGCCAACGCGAACGGAACTGAGGCTGGTGGCCTTTCCGAAGAGGAAATGATTGCGCAGATGAAGTAATGATGATTTCGTCCCCACTTTTCCGGGACGATTCACTCAATAACATCTGACCTTTGCGTTAGAACACTCCTACTAGCTGGTCACGAAACTGTTGCCACCACACTCTCTTGGGCTCTTTATGAGCTAGCACAGAATCCCGACGTCCAGTCCAAGCTCAGATCTGAAATCAATCTGGCGCGTGGAGGCTCCTCCATGGCAAGCATTGTCGAAAACGATTTTTCTGGCATGAAGTACCTTCAGGCGTTCATAAAGGTGGATACCTCACTAATTTCAGACTTCTTCCTTTTTCGTTATAAACGCCTGATTGGACTGCTCAGGAAGTTTTACGTCTAAATCCACTTCTCTTCCATGTATTTCGAGAAGCGACGTCTACCGATGTGTTGCCGCTGTCGAAGCCTCTCACGCTTCTCTCAGGAGAAACGGTGACGGAGCTACCGATCCGAAAAGGTCAAAGACTGGTTTCGTCGGTATATGGGTACAACAGGTGCGGCGGATTTTACTTGCTAGCGACCCACTCCCTTTTGACCACTGCTAAACTCGAGACAGATACAAACCGGTTTGGGGTCCTGATGCCGACGTATTCAATCCGGAACGGTGGCTAGGAGTTCAAGAAGAACCAGAAACGAAATTAGGAATATACGGAAACATGTAAAAATCTTGGTGTCTTTGTCTGACGAGGCACCGATAGTGGTCTGACGAACCCATTCACCTGCAGGTTAACGTTCCTCGAAGGACCGAGGACGTGTATTGGGTGGAGATTTGCGTATGTTCAATATCCCACATTCTCACCAAATACATTCGGACTAAGGCAACACTCAACCTGTTACGCCCAGGCTCTTGGAACTCCAGACGTACATTGTCGAGATTGTTGGGACATTCGAGCTCGCGATACCGAAAGATGCGAAAAGGATCTGCCGGCACTCCTCCAACGCCATGATTCCGGTGGTCGAAGGCGAATTCGAGAAGGGAGTCCAGTTACCTTTACAAGTGACCTTCCTCAGTTAGCGAAAGACAAAATCGGGGTGTTAAACCCGATATCTAACGAAATGGATGTTTTTCCGTACATGCCTTGTCAGGAATACGAACACGAAGCCAAATGTGGGTTCAAGGAAATCAGAAAACTTCGATGCCGCTAGCAAAATGCCTCTGATGGATCTGATGGTCAACGAAAGGAATTGACGGCGACAATGTGCGTCGGCCTCGTTCATTTCCCTGATTTGTTTTCGGTGAACACGGTGGCGAACATTGCCCATGGAAGTCGTGGTGGTCAGTTTTTCGAAGTGAAACTCGATAACTGAAGTGGGGTGCCTTGGCTCTCCTTGGCTTCACCTCGTGTTATCATAACTTGTTGTCAGAATTTTATCCCTGGTTCTAGGATGATCGCAAGAACGGTAACCGCAATGATAATATCGAGTCCGATGTTTGACTTTGGGCGATCGAAGAGTGAAAAGAGGTTCGTGAGGCGGAGGTTTTTAAGGATAGAATGGAGAGGTGGGAGCTTGAAGCTTGCAAAAGGGAGAACCGTTCATATCGGCGGTGGTTGTCATCTCGATGGAAGAACGCTTTACACATTTTTCAGTGATGTTTTGCCTTGTTGTCCCAGCACTGTTTTTTTCGATCCGTCTTCAGGCTGGGTGTTGTGTATTCAATGCCCAAGGCACCTACTGTCAGGCTCGTCACCTTTTTTCGGGAAAAACTCCCGGTCCGCCCCATCACTTGAAACCTGCCTCCTATATGAAATTGACCCTCCGGAGATGCCACTGTGGACCATTGGCCGTCACAAGGACACCTTCTGGGACACAGCGATGCCCCTCGAACCCATAAACCACCAAACTTACGAGCTGACAGTCCCACCTACTCTTGTACACGACGTGAAGACACAAATATCGATTCATTGTCGACACAACTCTCCTCTATTGTATATCCTCACCAGCCATCGGGTGTTATCGTCGCCTAGCCCTGACGACATTCATCACAATCGCACGTGCCACAGCCGAGAGAACCCCATTTGTCGTGGTTTTCCCTGGGTTCACCCCCCAGGCTGCATCAAGAAGCTCAAAAGGCAACTGTGATCGTTTCACTGTTCTCTGTCTCACCATGTCTTCGCCCTATGAACTTCTCACATCAGCTTTTGTTGCGAGCTGTTTCGCCCTCAGTCTTTATACATGGACTTATAGACGTGTCCGCTCGCGGGGAGTAGTGGAGTTAATACCCGGCCCGGCCTCAGAATCGTTTCTGACAGGTATGATTCTGTTCAATTGGTGACCTCAAGTGCTAAAGGTACGATTTCAGGACACATGCTCGATGTTCACCATGGAGAGGTTGGGACCTGCGATTCTGACTGGATTGCACGGTTTGGGTCAGTTCTTCGTATCAAGGGGTGCTTCGGAGTAAGTCTGGCGCTTACCTCTTCGAAGTAAAATGACTAAAATGGCTGAAACTTTATACCAAACAGAACGACATCATTTTTATCGCCGATCCGAAAGCGTTGCGTCATATCTTCAGTGGCTATACCTACCTCAAACCAAGTGAGATGACCGTCGCTCTGCACGCTCTGTTTGGCCAGGGTGTCTTGAGCGCGTCGGGTATGTTAAGTTTGAATCGCGTTAACGCCGAGGCTGAATTCAAGGCCTAAGACGACAATCATAAACGGCACCGAAGGGCGATGCAGCCAGCGTTCGGAGGTCCACAGGTGAAGAATTTGGCACCAGTGTTTGCCAAGATTTCGGCGAAGGTGAGCTTAGTTTTCTGTGTGGCGAATCAGATTATTGCACTGATGGAAAAACCAGATGACACAAAAGTGGAGAGATATTTTCCTCGAGAAGGGGACGCGGACTCGTGTGGTTGATATTCCGGAGTGGACTACACGCGCAAGTTTGGATGCGATTGGTGAAGGTCGGTGTCAATACTACCTCTTGGTACAAGCACTCAGCACCTGACTATAGCGGGGTTCGATTACGACTTCGGCGCACTTGATGATCCAGACACTGTCCTGGCAAAAGGATTTCAAAATTTCATGTGAATATCTCAGTTTTTATGCTAAATTTGCTCATAGATATTGAATGCATACTAGGCTCGAGTCGTTCGGCAAGCCAAGCCGTTTCGAGATTCTCCTGGAATCTGTTATGTCCAAGCTGCCTAGCGGTTTCATCAGCCTTCTGCTACACCTTCCGACCAAAGCACAGATCCGAAGACGCCGACTACAGGATGTGTTCGATGAGGTGGCAGAGCAACTGCTCACCTCGAAGGTCGCAGCGATGAAAGAAGGAAGAGGTGGAAATGACGTGATGTCGCTCTTGGGTACGTCTTAGAAATGAGCTGCAGACGGGGAGGCATTGACACATTGAAAGTCACCGCCAACGTTAACGGAAGGGAGGCTAGCGGCCTTTCTACTGATGAGATGATGGCGCAGATGAGGTAAAGTACCAGCTCTGCGCTGTCTTTATTATTTTTTCCGGGGTTTGGTTTTTCAGGTCAACTAAGTTTCTTATAGAACACTTCTCATAGCTGGTCATGAAACGGTTTCCGGCACGATGTCGTGGGCGCTATTGAGGCTTGCTCAAAACCCTGATGTACAGTCCAAACTCAGGTCTGAAATTCAAGGGGTCCTTGCGGCCTCCTCGAACGTCGAAGTCACTGAAAGTGACGTGGACAAGATGCCATACCTCCAAGCGTTTGTTAAGGTATGCCAAGACGTTTGGCCCCTCCGCTGTGTTTTGATCATCCGTTGTAGGAGGTGTTACGTCTTGAGCCGCTCGTTCCCCATATCTTTCGAGTCGCCAGATCGGATGATGTGTTGCCCCTTTCCAAACCAGTTACTCTGTCGTCTGGAGAAACGGTAATGGAGTTACCAATCAAGAAGGGTCAACAATTCATAACGTCACTGTACGGATATAACAGGTGCGATTTTTCTGGTAATTCAACCCTCTCCCTAACTCGCAACGCTCCCTCAATGGGGTAGATATTCATCTGTCTGGGGTCCGGACGCAGACGTGTTCGATCCGGAACGATGGTTGCGCGTTCGAGAAGAGCCAGAAGTGAGATTGGGAGTTCACGGCAACATGTACGATTTTAGCTCCTCGATGTGTTGCTTTGATTGAGTGGAGCGTGATCAATGTTACAAAACTCTAGGTTGACCTTCCTCGACGGGTCGAGGCACTGTATCGGCTGGAAATTCGCGTGCGTTTAGCTTCAATTCTGTCCAAAACTCTCCCGGGAGGGTGCTCATTGTCATCGGCAGTCTTCTAGAGCTGCACATATTCCTCGTGGAAATCGTCAAGTCCGTTGAGGTTTCGTTGCCAGAAGACTCGAAGAGGATATTCCGACTTCCATCCACTGTCATGAGTCCCATCGTTGAAGGCGAATTCGAAAAGGGAGTTCACTTACCTTTACGTCTCACACTCGTCGACTGACCGAAAAGCCACATGTTTGATAAATATGTAATCATTTTCGAAGTACCTGGCGTCCAAAGTACGAATAGATGTTTTATAAATATGCAATCATTTCCAAAGTACCGTGCGTCCAAAGTATAGATAAATGAGGTGTTCGAATCCTGGAATCCTCGTTGAGTACAACAATACTTGAAGGTATTCGACAAATGTGAGAAGGGTGAATGTCGAAAAAGGGAGAAGAGGCAACATTCTTTGAGGATATCGTTGCGCTTGCCAAGAGAAAGAAAACCTCTGATGATACCGTTATGGATCAGAGAGAGGTTAGAGGGAAGATGAAAGTATAGAGGGAAAAGCCCGAATCAAAAGGGGGCTACTGATGGTCGTCTCGTCGTCCGAGGTCGTTTGGATGCGAATAATGTTAGGAGGAGTCCTAGAGTGGCTAAATTGTCAGTTGATAGGAAAATTACTTGCGAGGTTGCCCCCACAGAACGATGCGTACCATGATATAAATATGAATGTGTGGTTTGTACATTGGATGACGGCCAGCTAAAGCTTAGGCGACGACGCAACCTCCTGATCCGACGCTCTTGGTGCTTGTCTCTTCCTCAGCAGGTGGTATGGAATCCTCATAGTCGAAGTCAGCTTGGGAGTCCGTGAATATTGAGAGGATTGTCGAGAAAGCGTCCATTTAAGCGTTTGATGTGGTAAAGTTGAGAATGAGCGTTTTGAGATGAAGGTGCAAAGGGAGGTCGAAAAACTACCTCTGAAGCTGTTGGTTAGAGTAGTGCTGATTCACCTGGTTTATATACCACCTGAGTCTACAATTGGCGGCCCCCGTCTGAAGCCCTTCGCAGCCTTGGACAATTGGAAAGTGGTGGTGGCGGGTGATCACTGTGTACTTGTTAGAAATAATAACAACAAGAACCTGTCTTCGACGGGAGCCGGCTCATATGATCGACAGTATGGATGAAAGGTGTCTAACGCTGGAATACCCCCAATTTGGAGGACAATACACAGGTAACGCGGGATCCACTCGGGGAGATCATGGTGATCAGGGTAACTTGAGTCCTACGAAGGATGAAAACAACATGAGCCTGTCACTCAACGACGAGGGGCCACACGAGGCACTTCACGCCCCTTTTTCCTATTGTTTGCAGTGAGAGTCGGATATCAATTTATTGCAAAGAAGGCGGAAAAGGGCGGCCGCATTTCGGGGTCACCCATACTTAGAAAGCTCGTAGACTCAGAGGTTAGAGTACCAGCGCCATGCAGAAATCGGAACTCCTTCTGAGGCTGACGTTGTCAAATGCCAACGAAAGTAGAACACGGGAAAGACAATAAGGCTTCCGAGTCATGAGAAACTTTCGCCAGGCACCCTGACGGACTCGGCGGTTTTCAGTGGCTGATAATTACACCGACACATCTGCAAGGAGTGACATTTTCTCACGTATGTTTGCTTGCAACGGTTGGAACACAAAAGGGAGGGAGCGCATGTCGTCCTGTCAGCACCCGACAAGTCGCCGTTAAGCTGGATCAAGATTGGGTCGCAATTTCAAGTATGGATGGCAGCATGAGATAGTAAAGAGTGGGGGATCAGCCTATCGCAATCCATGTATGACAAAAAGAAAAATGAGAGATATAGAGTAGTCCCTCAAGCTGGCAACCCATGGCCGTAAGAGAGCAGTGCGTGGGAACTCAGGGTGGGAAGAAGCTATGTAAAGTAAACAACAAAAAAAAGGCTGGTTGGCTGAGGCACTCGTCCATCGCTGGCTCGGAATTACCAGTCAAACATTCAATTTCAGCATGTTGTTCTCCATGAACTGCTGTGGTTATGTCGCGTTTTCTAAATGTATGTATCTTTGCCTCGCAGCGGGTGGTCAGATTCACAACATGACCTGTTTCGATTTGAAAATTTTATCTACTGCAGCGCGGCTCGCAACTTCTACAACACTTCAAAATTCTACGAGCTCTTTCTCTTCATCCGTAGCGCGACTCGAGGAAACATTTTTATGGCAGACGCAAATACATTTTTATGCGCCTGCAGTTGGTAGGAGCAATTGGCAAACCCAAAAGAACAAGAACCTGATCGCCCTGTTCTATCGGCCCATCGACTGCGAGCAGCACAGAGTCATTCTGACGATACTCACCACAAGCCGCTTTCAAGAACAGTAGGCTGCAGCGGAGACAGACAAATTCCGCCTGCGCCTGCGGGCCCCGGGGTCACCTGGTGCCCCTAGATATCCTGCCCCTTAACCCTATCAGATAGTACAACATGAAGGTGTCTTTCAATTGGAATTGAGGGTTACGATGAGGTTAATCGATTCAACCATTCATTTGGCGAGAACTCCAAATGTCGCCAACCTTGGTTCAAGGTCCGTCCTCTATCTACCGGCTTTCTGCAGTTGTTCTGATATTGTTTCCAAAACGCTGAGTTCGTAATCAAAGGCCGCCGTTCACAGCATATCCTATTCGACAATCTCCCCCACCCCAGCGATAACGTCGCGGTGGCTCATTTCATTCAGCTAACTGGGCTTAGTGGACACACGCGGGGGTGTCGACTACATTTCGGAATGATTTCGCATTATGAACGATTGGAGCTTTCACTTCCTAGGTCCGTTTTCAGACGGGGCAGACGTTGCCACCTAACAGGCAAGAGGGGAGGATCAGCGTCGCCTCTGAATATGCAAATTCCGCCTCGATGTTCTCCCTCTTTTCAAGAGCAAAGCTTCGGGGTGAGAATGCCTCGTTGTTCATCCTTGTTGAGAGAAATACGGTTTTGACGGCCATTCGCAAAGCTAGCCCCATGTCAATCTGGAACATGGTCACTTGATCGGATTCAAAGCTTTCGACCTGCAGGCGTTCGTGAATGTGCGTTTTCCCTCGATTTCGTCTTTGAACCCCTCATCCAAGAGGACTTGCTGTCCATACATCGTTTACCTGAACTCACGGGTCGTATGTTTGCTTGAAAGTGACTGCTGAGGATGTGTTTCTCCTGAACAAGCGCGCAACCTTCGCTGCACAGACCGATGCAGGAACTACCCATGGAGATAGACAAGTACGGTTTGCGATAGGCACGCACCCACAGCTGCCGACTTGTGCCTGTCACTTGCAAACGCGGATACAGTCTCGGCGGATCCCTCAGTAGCGAGCCGGAACAGCGCCTCCGTGATGATGGGAGAAAAAGCAATCAGGCAGGGGCTTCATGTATCGAACAATGCGATCCTGTTTGATTTGCTGACATTGCTCAAGAAGTGATTGAGAGCACACATTTCCACGAGGCCGATGTTTACCATGGGATCATGGGACGAAATTCGTCCCAGCTCCACATGCACACGCTCGTGATACTGAAAAGTTTCGAGGTCGCAGAATTAACCGTCGAATGGAGCTTCTACTGGCTGTTCTCCCACGTCGTGGCCCTAGTTGTGAAAGGCAAAACTTGATTCCTTTTGTGCCCTTGACATTCATTACTCAGGCATGACCGCAACAAAGCTGGGCGATAATGATGGGTATGATGGGTCTAAGAGTGCCAAAATGTGTGCCTGCGTCCCGGCAGCTGTCTGGATCTTGTTTTACACAAGGTTCTGAGTAACTCTCAATTCAAAATGTCCGTGCAGAGCGCGAGTACCCTCAGTTACTTCTTGCTGTTGATTCCTTGTGTTTACAATCGGGCTGATCACACGGACCTCGAAAATGATGCATCTTCGGTCGGCCAGTCCCTCCCTTGGGCTTGGTCCAGTTATCTCTTCAATCTTTGGTTTTACAACACGGTGGCAAAGTTTGTCCGTGAGCTTGTTCGTTGTGGACTCTGGTACGGCAAGACCCTATGTTGTATTCGATGCGTGTTGTCTGCGGTAGCAGTTGTTGAGATTGAGGCTTCAAAAAGCTCGTCTCGAGTGAATTCCAGGTACGCACATCATGGAGAAAAAGCCACAAGTACAACAGCGTTCTCTGGGGAGACTCGCCAAGCAGAAAGACCGAAGGGTAAAGAGTGACACGGGACCTTTTTAACTCCATGCGCTTGTCATCGATTTCTCAAGTCGGTGCGGCATCGAATTTAAACCTTGTACCTCGAGCGGCCCTGAGTGACCGTGCTGAGCTTGTGGATGGCTCTCATTGCGTCAGACCCACATACCCTTCAAGCCGTGCAATACGTGTGAATGGATGTCCGTATATGTCGTGTTTGCCGACTGCGGCTCTAGACCTTGTGGATGACCCTTTCAGGGCAGACAATTTTGGATGGCTGAAACCAAGACCGCACCAATACGATATACAGGCTTTCATTTTAAGAACTCATCACTATCCTATCTTCTGTGGGTGATAGCTGAACGAACGGTGGGGGTGCAAATATCAGTCGTCTCCCGAGTGGCCACGGGGTCCTGAATCTCATCAACCCGCTCCGATCGCGAATAGCCTGTGTTTCGTGAAGCCTTATCGCTGGAGCCTCCCTGAGCACTAGCCCTGACCACATCACCCCCAAGCATAGGCTGGAAAAACCCCCATCGGAGATCCCCATTTGTTGCAGCAGGATGAGTCTCCAGGCGGTTTAAAGGACGCTTCGAATATCCTAGAGTCTTCCACCTCACCATGCCGATTGCATTTTATGAAATGTGCTCATCCTCGTTCGTTGTGATCGTTTTCAACCTTTACATTTGGACACAAAGACGTGTCTCGTTACGGGAACCGGCCGCTGATGTACCAGGACCAGCATCAGAGTCTTTACTGATAGGTATATTTCTCCTCAGAAACGACGTTCGATGCCCTAACAGTTGCGACGCAACATAGGAAACTTGGGTGAACTCCTTCATGCAGAGGTCGGGACCTGCGATTCTGACTGGATCTCTCGATTTGGACCAGTAGTTTGCATAAAGGGGTGCTTTGGGGTAACGATAATGTTCTATTCTTGGCCGAGATAATTGACACTGTTTTTTGTACAGGAGAAGCAGTTTTTTATTGCTGACCCGAAAGCGTTACAGCACATTCATGGCAAAAAAAGCTATCTTTACGAAAAACCGGTTGAGCAGCTTTTTGCCATGATCGATTTGCTGGGACATGGCCTTCTGTCTGTGACAGGTGAGGAATACGACAATGGACGAGTCTTGCTCCGAGGAGCTGAAGCACCTCGAAGGCGAAACCCATAAGCGACACAGAAAAGCGACGCAACCAGCTTTTGGGAGTCTGCAGATCAAGAATTTAGCACCCATTTTCGCCAAATCTGCTACGAAGGTGTGTGAGGGCATTTGCCAGCATGAAATCGCCGCGCTGAAAACAGAAAAAGATGGTCCAGAAATGGCGAGATATCCTCGCCGAGGAGGAAACGCGCTCTTCTGTCTTGAATATTCCTGCGTGGACTGCTCGCGCGAGCTTAGACGCCATCGGCGAAGGTTAGTCCACGCGAATCTCGTTCCTTGGGTTTTCATTTGATAACAATCGATAGCTGGATTCGGTTATGATTTTGGCGCACTGGACGAAATGGACAACAATCTGGCGAAAGGGTATCAGAACTTCCTGTACGCAATTTACCAATCCTCAAATGATAGAATATGCGGGAGAGTTGATGTGTTACGACAGGCTGGATTTGTTCGCCAAACCAAGTGTTTTCGCAACGCTTCTGGCAGCATCGACGCGCAAGCTCCCTGCCTGGATCATCCGGTTTTTGTTACATCTCCCTTCCAAGGCCCACTTGAGAAGAAGTCAGCTGACGGTGGCATTCTCCGAAACCGCGCAAGAGTTGTTGAGATCGAAGACAGTATCCGCGCAGGGAGAAGGAGGAGGAGGAAGGGACGTGATGTCAATCCTAGGTACTTTTGGGTGTGATGGTTTCAATGCAATGTTAACATGCTCTAACAGTTACGGCTCATGTCAATGGGCAGGAGTTTGGAGGTCTTTCAACAGATGAAATGATTTCTCAGATGAGGTGACACTTGACTTTCACTCCATTTGTGTTGCTTGAATTTTGTCGGACTAATGGAATCCTTTTAGGACACTGCTCATTGCCGGCCACGAGACAGTCGGTGGAACAATGTCCTGGGCTCTTTTAAGGCTCGCTCAGAACCCCCATGTTCAGTCCAAGCTCAGGTCCGAAGTTCGAGCTATGCTCGCGGCCTCTTCGAAAGCCGAGCTTTCTGAAAGCGACGTGAACGAAATGCCATACCTTCAAGCATTCATCAAGGTACACTCCACCGCGGTGGTTCCTCCAATGCGAATCACCCCCTGACGCACTTCTCTATTCCGAGCAGGAGGTATTACGCCTCGACCCGCTGATTTTCTACGTGTTTCGTGCGGCCATTTCGGATGACGTATTGCCCCTCTCCGAACCTCTCACCCTCCTCTCTGGAAAGACAGTGACGGAACTGCCCATCAAAAAGGGTCAGAGGTTTATCTCGTCCGTGCATGCGTATAATAGGTGCGACTTGTCCAGGAACTTTGCTTGGGTCTGATTGTTTCTGGCCAGATACAAACCCGTATGGGGTCCTGATGCCGACGTTTTCGACCCGGAGAGGTGGTTATGCTTTCGTGAGGGACCGGAAGTCAGACTGGGTATCTATGGAAATATGTACGATCTTGACCTTGCCCAACTTTGCTCGAACGTGGCTGATGTTACGCGAACGCAGGTTGACCTTTCTTGAAGGGCCGCGGAACTGTATTGGATGGAGATTTGCGTGAGTTGTCTTCTCATTGCTTTTCTGAAATAAGTTCTTGAATTGTCTTTGACAGTATATTGGAGCTGCAAATTTACATTGCAGAGATTGTGGGATCATTCCAAATCTCGTTACCGGAGAACGCGAAGAGGATCTGTCGGCTCCCTTCCGTCGTTATGGCCCCTGTCGTTGAAGGAGAGTTCGAAAAGGGGGTGCAATTACCTTTGCGCCTCACTCTTCTCGATTAGTTAAGAGTCACAACAACTGAATCTTTTCAGTAAATTTCTTTCCGTTTCTTCTTGTTTGGGGCGCAGGCGACTTGTGAATGTTGTAATCGTAACCGGAAACTGGCTGTGATAATTTCATCACACCTCCAGAAAGAGAGAAAATGAATTGCTTAGATCCCGTAAATTTCTACAAGTACAATTTGAAGTGTATTCGACAATTTTGTGAAGGGCGAAGGTGGAAAAGGTGGAAAAGTGATGATATTTATGAAATAAAAACCATAAAAACCATTTTGCGAAAGAAACACAGCGAATATGTGTAATATCCTATCAAAACTTGGCCTCTAATGAGGGCGTGAAGGTTGAAGGAGTGCGAATGAAGAATGCTGAGCCCAAATCGAAAGGGGCTATTGATGGTCGTCTGATCGTGTGATGTCGTTGGGATGCGAATAATGTTAGGAAAATTCTGCACGATGTGAAGGACGGTTCAGAGTTGAGAAAATGGCTCTGTGATGAAGTAGTACGCACGATGATAACGATAATGCGCGGCTTTGTACATTGAGATTGCAGTCCGGTTTCCTTCAAGCGATGATGCAGCCACCCGAACCGATAGACTTGGAGTTTGTCTCCTCATCAGCGGGTTGGGAGTCTTCGTAGTCAACGTCGGCCTTGGAATCGGCGAACAGTGAGAGGATTGTTGAGAAAGCGTCCATTTAGTGCTTGGTG
>CEMH01204062.1:12510-33087 GCA_001179725.1 Macrocystidia cucumis | reverse complement strand
TTCTGGGGGGGGGGGGGATGAACGAGATAAAGAGTTGGATATACACAGCGACAGAGTGGCCTTGTCGTCCGGAGATGTGTCAGAGTAAAGTCCGGTGAAGGGCCTACATTATTAACTAAGTATGCGCGCAAATGAAACGTCAGTCTCGGAAGAATGTACATTCCTTGAACAAAGGTCGAGGGTCGTGTGATTGAAGCTGCAGGTTGAGGTTTTAGGCGCGTCTTTGACTCACGCGAAATCGATCATCTGGAGTGGGACGCTATCCCTGCAAGAAGTGGTGCTTGCATCTCGAAAAAAAAAGGTGAAAACAGCATCAACTGGGATAAGCCCATCAATGCGGTTAGCTGGCTTCCAAGCTCTGACGGTGACATATGGCCGTGCACCCTGACTGTGCGGCAGAGAATAATGGTATCTACAGCATATCAGAACAAGTGGATTGTCAATTGAGTCCGGAAAGGGTGCGGAAGTTAAGATTCATTGCGGGGACTCTCACCCGTTCATTGACGCATGCCTCAAGTCGCGAGGTCGTCTTTCGTTTCCGTGAATTACGAAGACAGCGTTGTGAGCTGTCGCACACTAGTTCGGGGGGAGCCCATGTCACAGCACACGAAGAAGGCATTCGGCGGGGCGGGTGTCTATTTGGAACGGAAAAGAATGAAAGCAAGTGTAACGCCGTCACGAAAAGGATGGGGTTATCGGTTCATTCTCGGCACCACAGGACACCATCAGTTGGGCTTGACACCCCGCTGGCTGGCCTCGTGACGATGGTGCGATGCCATCCACGTCTTTAACGAGGCGGGTCCGCTCCGAATTTCCGGGTAAGTAACATGTTGACAAAACAAAAGGCTTTCATATCCGCCCAGGCTGGCAGGAGGCCAAGATGGCCTTGTCCTATCATTATGTCGTGGTCCGGGGGGAATCCATAAATGATTATTAGGACAAAAGCATCCCGAGTAGTTTTGTTGTTCAGGCTTGCCCCTGCTCGTCAGTTTCTCCACATTCATATTGTGGAGCTGCGGACCTTGGAATGTCCCTCTCCAATGACAACGACCGTGGAACAGTTTTTGACCTTTGCGGCGCGTCAAACAGGGCGTTTGTGTCCCCCCTGGAAATGGAGCCATCGAGATTCGGGCAAAGTTTATGTCAACAGCATTGGCTAATACTCGTGAACACCTCTGAAAAGTTCCTGCCCGGCCAACAAAACCCACTTACCGGGCCAGAAAATCAGAAGAGGAAAAAAGAAATGGGTGTGACATTCATTGAAAACGAGTTCATGATCGCAAGTCGCGTCGCAGGTCGTTGTTGAAGAGGCCATGGACTTTGAACGGGTCTGGAATCTGGGTGATGATTTGGTCAGGTGCAACTCCACCACACCTCCTTGATCATGCACAGGATGCAGGGCTATTCAATCCCATTGCTAAAGTCTTTCCCCCTGAGCACCTCAAGCATTGTTAAATGAAAAAAGCAAGGGGATTAAGGTGTATATACATCAAGAAAGCACGCGAGATATCCGTCACATCATCACGCTCCATACTTAAGAATTGTCGGTGGGGGCATCTTCTGCAGCTTTCCATCGAAGGTTGCTCTCATAGAAGGCAAGCAACTGGTGATGCGTGAGTACGGCCTATCAAATTCAACGGATTACCACAAACCTTTTCGGGGAAACGTTTCCTACAAACAGAACTCGCCTCCCGCATTCGTCGCCCGTCGATGCTACAATGACGTCAAAATAGGTGTCAAGAGAATTTCTTGCTCACTTACAGCGAGAAATATACGGTCAAATCATCACCCTCCCCTTTCTCGACGGTGTCGACCTGAGCAACAAGATGACTCCAGTCTGGCACTTTCATATATTTGGCCATATTGCCGTACTCTTCGACTGCCTCCGGGGAAGACGCGCGAGCCGAGGAACCAGGTTTGGCAGATTGGTTCTTCCCGCCGGACAAACTTTTCTTGACCTTTTTCGAGGTACGACTAGAGTCTTCTTCATCGTCTTTGGTGACCGATTTCCTTCCTCTTTTCTTCGAGGATGATTCCTCTTCTTGGTCGTCAGCAACAGACTTTCGGGGCCGCTTCACAACTTTGGTGTCGTTGGAGCCTTTTCCCTTTCTTTGGTTTCTCCAATACTCTTCAATGAGAGCCGTAGCGCCACTTTCAATGGGTGAGACCAGAAACCAGAGGCCTTGAAACGCAGTGCGTACCCGGCGTCATTCTCGTCGACCCAACTATCTTCCTCTTCTGTGTAACCTTTCCACCGTACGAAATACCCAATCCTTCCCTGTGAACGCGTCTATGTCAAAATTTTGGCACGCGCAAGGCTGGTGGGGAGCTCACATCAGGAAATACACCACGTTTAGCTTCTAAAATCTGCGCAATTTCGTACTCTGGCTCTTCTTCTTCTTCTTCGGCTTGGTCGCTGGCGGCAGCTTGTTCCTCCGGGGTCTTTGCCTCAACATCTGATGCTGATTCAGAGGGTGCAGCTTTTTTTGAGGACTTGTGACCTCCACGGCGAGCAGTAGAGGCTGACTGCTCTATATCGTTGTCGCTGTCCGCAGAGACTCTGGCCATTCGGAGAAAATGAGGGTAGGGTTAATCGTGGTGAACTGTCAACACGCGACTTGGATGAATGAGCAGCGTGGGAAAAGGGGAGAGATTGTTTGAATGGAAAGTCGCTAGTCAACAATGGTTCATCCCAAACTCGAGAAGGTTCAAACTTCAAATCACTCTTGAGAAAAAACATTTCTACAGCCACAACAAAATGTATAATAGACCCTCAACCCATCATCTTCTTCGCCCAGGACTGGCGCTGCGACCGCGAGGTCCTCGCCCTTTTTTAGGTCCAGAAGGGGGCGGTCTGACGAAAGCATAATCACAGACGAGCTCCTGTTCGAGCAACGACGTTCCAGATGCACCGTCAATGGCAGCTTGAGCTTCGGGCATGGTCTCGTACTCCACCAAAGCATAGCCCTGCCCTTTTTTCAGGGCGAAATCGCGTGATATAACGAACAGAACGCACCTTGACATATCCAGTGCGCCGATCCAGGTTGAGATGAATATTTTTGATATCTCCAAACTCTGCAAACTTGTCGGTAACATCCTCTTCTGTCGCCTCTTCATGAACATTCGTGACAAGCACGATCCAACCTTCAACGGCTGGTGTCTGAATCAGCATCGGCGCGTCAAAGAGTTGCTGACAACCACGTACATCTCGCCGCTCTCGTGTCCGCGTCCTTGATATGAGATGTCTCAACGCGATCGTATGCTGCATCGCCTACACCAGCACCTTCATTCCCTCCTAATTCCCTAGGCAGTCAGAGGATTTGCTAAGAACGTTGACCAACGACAACGAACCTGCATTTTGGAACCCCCGCCCTCTTCGTCGGACAGCTCCCCCTGCCACGACTGATCCATAGAACATTTGTCAGTTCTAGTGGTCATGAATGCGAAGCCAGGCGTACCATCATCAATATTCATCTCATCGTCGGACATGTTGGCTAGAAGATGCAGAAGAGTGTGACACGCTGCTGACCTGGTCACACCCAGTGCGGAGCTTTCGGTCTCCGGCCGGTGGGAAATCACCGTCTCGGGGAATATTTGAAAAAAAGGAATATCTGAAACGCGAGGTTGTGTCACACTGGGTGAGATCAAAAATGCAGCTTCAAATTCTGTTGAACAACAATGGTCATTTGTTGGAACCTTTGCGTTTCAACGGTCACCAAACCCGACGAGATCATTCAATATGCAATCAGGGGCATTTTTGGGAAAACTGTATTTTACATATCGTCGAACCTCCGAGAGCGTCCTAGCAACCCACTCGGCTTTCTGAGCCCGTTTGAAAGTTGAAGCAATGGGTGGTTATCGACAGACCACGTCGTGGTCTCCCCGTTCGTGATGCGAAATCATTGGATTTGATCCCGATTCAGTGGGCAACCAACCTTTGTCGCCGTTATGACGTGCCTGACTTGGTTTTGAACGTGGAAGGTTCAGGGTGGCGCTCCTGATCGTGATTTGTGTCCCAAAATCGGACACGGACTGAAGTGGTTTCAACATAATCCCTGGCGCTTCCTTTCTTATATCTGTTCACACACCCAGTTCATACGGACCGATCTTTTTGTCAACCCTTCATTTAGTTCACCCAAACGGACAAACCCGTGCGATGTATTAAAGGAGCTCAAGATATTTCCAAGAAGTCCACTGCTCTTCCCCTCCATCGCCAATCTAGCTATCGCCACCCAAGCCTCCCCATCTAAAATTCCAACCATGCAAGTCATGCCCCTCATCAACCACCCATGTACGCTGTGCTGTCGTCCAACTTCTATGTGGTGTAGTCGTTGCCAGAGTGCTTGGTACTGCACACCAGAACACCTTCAAAGTGTGAGTGGCGTCGAGTCATCTTCGGGACTCATACTCAAAACCCTTGGGGTTGCAGGATTGGTCCAGGCATCGTAAAGAGTGTATCCCCGCTGTGAACGTCCCAACTGGCTATAATGTAAACATGATTGCGACACCACCTCCGGCTGAGCCCCAGTACATCAACGTTTCCGCAATTCTGTTTTCCCCGGAAGAGGGTCAGTTCCTTTGTTCACATTCATTCCAATGGCTGACGTGTATTGCCCAACAGAGCGACCACGGATCATCTCTATAAGCTGCCGGCCTTCTCATAAGCCCTCTCAAGGCATGTGCCCAATCCCCCTTGTACAGACCCATTTCCCCGACGGCCAGGCGGAGGGCATCGTCTTGACCCAAGGCCTCAACGGCGAAGCTCTCCGCTTCCCACTCCACCTCTGGTACTCTCCAACCGCGTTGCAGAAATCGTCACCAGTCAACCGTGCTATCTACCATATTACCTCCGGCGCAGCGCCCAAACCCTGGTGTGGTACGGTGATTGTGTTGAAATTCAATGGGTCTCGAAGACAAGGATATTCGGATGCCGGCTCGAATGATCTACCTGCACTGTCGGCTTATTTCCTCGCGTACAAGTAGTCGGTGGGGCCATGTACGTCTGCCGCGGGCTCCCCATGCCCCACACTCTCCGTTCTAAAACCTCCTCGTTCCTGACCATCGATAGAACCGACGTATTGCTTCTTGCATCGCTTTGTATTCGTTGTAGCATACCTTCTATCTGAGATCCCTTCGTTCTGCTTTCCTTGCATCTTCTGGTTCAGGTTTATATATCATTATCTCACATAGAAAAAATAGACCACTCTTGCGTCCTGTTTCTCGTAATTGTAGGGTTTGTCTTCAAATTGATCCCCACTATCCACCCCATTGTGACTTGAAAGTTTAACGGATCTGAGTTGGTAAGAGACGCATCAGGGCGCATCACAGAACTTCAAGAAGCACCGAGAACCCGCCAATCAGACTGCTCACACTGCCTGCGCCACTGTTCCTGAGCCAACTTTGCGAGAAAGCAGTGCCACGTGTGATACCCTTTCTCGCGTATCTTCACAGGATCGCAACTCGGTCAGAAGGCATGCTTAAATCTCATCGTGATTACCAGCATGCGAACGCGGTTTCATCGAGGTCTCCTGCGATGTTTTTACGTTTTTGAATTCAAAGTTCGTAAAGGACGCCAACGCCCACTTCGGTTCGCCGAGTTTGAATGGGGAAAATACTCCCGCGTTCATCGGATTGTGGAAATCGGGGCTAGCGGTGATGGGATCTGCGTGACAAAACGTGACAGGGTGAAGAATTTACCGCACCTGTTCGAGCCAAGATTGCGTGAAGCCTTCATCTCATCTCAAATTTCCGCCCTATTGCGGCTTGTAACATGATATCTTTCACTTCGTTTCCTGCTAAACATGCGGTAGAATCATACCGTACGGAGAAAGACCATCCATTGGGCTTCGAAGATGATACGCGCATGGACCTTGACGATGAATTTTTGGAGTCCAAGCTCACGATGCCAGGCGAGTCGTTGACATCTGCGCAAGCTTTCATGCGGTGAGCACTCCCGCTTGTCCATTCTACCGATATACTCAACGAGTCGCTAGAGGGCACGGGACATACCTGGACCACGACGACGTCGTCGCGTCTGTTGCGGGAACTGTTGAGCGCGTCAACAAACTCGTCACAGTACGCGCGCTTAGAACAAAGTAGACGCTTGAATTGCGTATACCCTTCGGCACGCTCACTTGTCCCATAGATACAATCCAGAAATTGGCGACCTCGTTGTTGGCCGAATCACGGAGGTTTTTTTTGGCCCATCAGTTGTCCACTGCTCATGTTCTGAAACCTCACATGTAGGTCCAACCTCGCCGGTGGAAAGTGGATGCCAATGCACGACAGGACGCTGTTCTGATGCTCTCCTCCGTCAACCTTCCTGGAGGGGTCCAGGTACGGGCCACGGCATCACTACCATGACAAATTTTCCATTCAACTGTAACGTCAGCGTCGGAAACTTGAAAGCGACGAACTCCAAATGAGGACATTCTTTGAAGAAACCGATTTACTAGTGGCAGAGGTTCAATCTTTTTTTTCTGATGGTGCCATCTCGTTGCACACCCGTTCCCTTAAATATGGTAAAGTGAGTTTGAAACAAACGACAGGCTAAAATTTTCTTCATTAATCTCCAACCTCTCGGCAGTTGCGTAATGGTCAGCTCGTCACTGTCCCGCCCATCCTCGTTCGGCGCCTCAAATCTCACTTCATCACACTACCTTGCGGTGTCGATCTCATCCTCGGCCTTAATGGTTACATATGGGTGAGCAAACATGTCAAACAACATGAGCAAGAAGGCGAAGAGGGATTTGATGCCGAAGCAGTTTACTCCAACCAAAATGATGTGAGTCATTTTTCTGAATGATTTCCGTTGAGCTGACAATATTTCATTACTTGCAGACGATTGATGAACACACTCGGACAGCCATCTCGCGTGTGACAAACATCATATCCGTATTGGCGGCGAACTATATGCCTTTAACGGATACTTTGATTCTTGATGCATACGAATGGAGCATTGATCAAGAGGGGGATCACAAGAATTTATCAATGGCGGAGAATGGCGACGCGATGATTGCTTGGCTAACGGCAAAGGAGTAGTTACTCCTCGTCCTCTTCACTCTCTTCTTCTTCCTCCTCTTCATCGTTATCGTTCTCGTCGTTTTCCTCGTCTTCCTCGTCGTCATCAACAGTTGCGCCCTGTTGCATTGGGGGCGGTGGCTGAGGCTGTCCAGGAGGGGGTGGGTTGTGATTTGATGCTCCACTCGCCATCTTTCTTGCTTGCATTGCCCGTTTGGCTTCCTCTTTAGCTTCGTCAATAGGTAACAGCTCTTCCAACGCAAGGTCCCGCCACCGTAGTGATCCATTGACTCCACCACCTGCATACCCCATATCTTCGAAAAGGGCCCGCGAGGATGGATCATACGGGGGTCTAGGCCGTGACGCGGGGTGTTTGATGTTTGTCGGGTTACCGTATGGATATGACGGATGCACCTGTGATGGTAGTACTACGCCATATAGTCTAGTTAACCTTTGGAGAACGTGACATTCGAATGTCGACATACTGTCAGAGTCGTCCGGGTTCGGGGGCACCATATGGGGTGGGATGTCAAGCTCTATTTAATCTTTTGAGCACTGCACTTTCATCCATGCTCCACATCACCAACCATCATCAGAAAGCTCCCCTTTCATGTACTCTGGGGTGTCGATAGTATCGAGGATAAATAGATCATTTTTGGTCATGTGCAAATAACAATATGTGAGATCCTGATACAAAGCGCCTGCTCAGAGCACCGTCGTAAAATTCCGAAATGATCTGTGCTGACCGTCATCGCGTCTCTTGCTGGGTTGGTCGTTGGTGAAAACGAGTTCAACGTGACATGTGTGACAAGGACCAAACCCTGAAAAAGGGAATTGCCGAATGAGGACGTTGTTGACAAGGACAAAGCCAAATGCCACTCCAATGCCACTCCCTCCCAACTTTTTTCCGCCGCGCGCCACGCAATAAATCTCAACTTATGACAGATGCCGTGCACGCCGTGGTCGTGCGATTGCATTTCTTCAATCATGCGGAATTTCGCAATTAACTGCTAAATGCGATTGATCTCATTCCATCGGTCTTCCTCGAGACGCGTACGACAGCTGTGGGTGGAGGTACACTTCTAACCACAGCTTTGGTCTCACTGGTCATGATTACGCACTGCGGCGTTCAGGACTGCTTCCGGCCCTTGTTGGATTTTGTTGTTCCCAACAATTTCTTGTGCTCAAAATACATTGTGTTAACAGCCGAGAATTCCATCCATCCTTCTTACACTGACAGTGTCTCATGAATTCACGTCACCAAGAAAAGTTACGAGAAGCACGAAGGAATACGTTTTCGCCGATAGTTTTGATGCTGCGTAGGTTTGCACCCTGGGGCCAGGTGCCGTCACTAAACTTTTTGCCTACAGGGGGTTGATTATCGATCGTAAAATCTCATCTATAGTCTGTTCCAGAGTCTCACACGCATTATCCTCCGAAATGAGCGCGCATAACAGCCCCTTCGTGCTTAGATCTTCCTCAATCAGCACGCAACGAATTTCGTCTTGCCTTCCTACCGAGCGTGGTGCTGAACTGCTGCAGCTCACCTCGCGATTAGTCGCTGATCTCAAGTGAGGAGGATCTACAATCTCCAACCAAAATATCTACGTTGGTGTCATAGCCCTCCAAAAATAATCGAGGCATCAAACGTTGTGGCAAATTCCGGTGTCTTCCTGAAATCTATCCACTTCCAGGCAGCTGCCAACCGGAATAGCGTTCGACGTTCAAAAACCCAAATCACACGCGGGCTTTCCTATCCTACAAACCCACCAAGGCCAGAAAGTACTTGGTTGTATCGGTACTCGGTCCGAGTAACAACTATCTCATCGGGACCTGTGGTTTGTGATTTCGCTGATAACACCTGAACAACTTTTTTTCGCTCAGGTATCGCTTTAACGTTATGAATGAACCCACAAATGCACCCCCGACCTGAATACGTGTGGTGCGGTCCGATCCCACTTATTAATGGCAACTTGAACTTGGTTTTTTCCAAAGGAGAGGTCGTGATTTTCGTTCACTAATCGTAGTGAAAGGCACGTTCAATGCAGGTTGCGTTTTCCATTTTCATGCTCTTGTATGTAAGGCACTATACTTCGGTCCGAACAGTCGAAGGCTAGGTCTTGGGTCTATAACTTCGTGGGTCTGTATATACGATCAAACTAAGACGAGGACTAATACCCAAACAATACCCGTACGTCGCTTATCAACGAGGCGAGATGAAGAGGTACGTTGTTGGCGGTATTCTTCTACACCGTGGAACACTTCGTCCAGCTGATCGTGGAGTGGGATTTCAGCATGAGAGGCACGACTTCGAGCTTAGCACGAAGGATTTGGAGATCCGACGTTAATATATGACAGGTGCGCGGCCAGTGTCTCCCAGCTGTTGACTCGTTGAACTTTTCCCAATGGATATAAGGAGGTTGCCATTTCGGCAAATCAACAACCGGGTTTTCTATAGAAATCTAGGCGACCCAAATCTCGAGCTAAACCCTCCTCCACCAATCTTTGCTCACACCCCAGAAAGCACTAAAGGAGGAAAGCTCTGGATTCCTCAACTACACACCCCCGAAACAATAGCCACATTCTACGTCAGGGGCGGCATTCGTTGAATTCTTATGCAAATGGAAGCCTGTTCTGCGTTTCAATTCTGCATGAGCGATGTTCTCACAGGTATCAGCAATGGACGGCTCGAAGACGACGTGTAGTCAGCAATCCATTAATCCAGAATTTCCGGCGCACCTTACTCGACGAAAATGCAGTGTTGCCCGTTGGAGGAATCGTACATTGTAGGATGGTCGTCACACACCAAATATAGAAGCCCGACCACTGCTGCATCACTTGAAACCCTGATACACACTTGATCCAAACGCAACACTGGTAGACCGATAAGCCCCCTGAAACATAATGACTTTCCAAGCAGGTGGAGACAGCAAGGCTTCTAAACGCCCAGAGGATCTGACAGCGCTTTGGAGTGAACAATCGACCAAGGATGCAAACTCCACCAGTGTTATGGCCGCATATACCGTAAGCAACCCTCACAGAATTCCATTCATCAACTGGGTGAAAAACGTAGTCTATGTTGGAAGACTGAAAACAAGCCGATCTTCGAATGATGTCCTGCACACCGGCGGCGCCATCCTAGAAGGCCGTCTTGAAACGATGGTGGACGCTGGTGCGTTTATACGGCTGTATCACCAGTGCGAGGCGATTGACCGGAATCATCATTAGGATAGCCCTTTGAACGGTATGCGTGGACCTTTCAGATGGTTAATGTCCGTCGGAGTTGTTCATGGAAACGGTTCATCTGACCTTTTGTGATTTAGTTCAACTCCGGAAGGCCATCTCACCTCACATTTCGTTGGCGAGATCACTCACTGCGGAGGTGACACAGATCCGCTAGGGATTGAGAAGCCGGAACTCCCAGACCTTCGACGAAAATACACCCTCAACGCATCCGATACAGGAGAATCAAGAATCTGGGGCGAAAACCCCTCTTCATCTTCGCGAATATCTCGGCAACCGACCAGTTGACTTTGTCTGGGAACCCTCGATCCGAGAAGCCCGAGAGTGTCCCAACCGAGATCAAGTGGCCTGCCTAATATGCTTCAGATCCGATGTTATCAGCCAACTCTCGCCTATCAAAAGACTGAGCTCTGAATCCTGATACGCCCACATCAAAAACTCCTGGATGTCGGTCACAGGCCCCCGTTGAAATTGCATGTCGTTTGGGCTGTTGGCCGGATGGTGAGGAAAGAACATCCACATTGTGATCCGCCATCAAACAGCTTCCTGAGTCCCACCGCACTCTCGTCCCTGATGTTTATGTCGGAAAGTGTACCGTTGGTGATCGAAATAAGGAGGACGGCCCCGGCGGTGGAATGATGAACAGGCTAAGTTCATTGTACGATATGTACTCGTCAACGTGGTGAAATGTAAAATTTAAAAGATATTTAAACCCTTGGAAACGTGGAAGGAAAGGGGCTCAAACTACAGCCTGCAGCTTCAAGAAATCTGGCGTTCCCAGACCAGTAACCTACAACCGGATGTTTAATAATTGGCGTTTCAAGGCAGTGATGCCATAAGTCACTCACCGGATCCCATCCCTTTCCAGCCGTGAAACCTACGAATCAATTACAACTCAGTTTCTATTTGTTTCCTTCCATCCTTAACTTACCAGTGGTGCCGCAGCCTGGGTTCGACCCCGAAACGATATCGTTGAATGCAGCACCTTGGGCATAGATAAGGGGATTGATAAACCCTAAAGACGGCTTCCCTTTGAAGAGGCGGAAGTCATTGAGGAGCGAGAATATGGCCGCGACCGTCTGATCTCCCAGTCAGGTCAGGAACGCCACGAGGTCAAAGAATCGACACTCACGGGAGCACTGGCGCTCGTCCCACCGACCGACGAGGTCCGACCGCCAATGACGACTTGGAACCCATTACCCTGAGCAGAGACATCCGGGTATGCTCTCCCGGTTTTGCTTCATATTCGACTTCGTGGGTATCCCGTGAACGTCAAGACATAAACAAACACATACTTGAAGAGGCCCGCAAACTTCGTGCCGAGGCCATTCACAAACCCAGTCACAGCAGTTTGCTGGTAGCTGGGGGTTAAGAAGTAACGGGAGAACCCGCCTCCGGAAAAGCTAACGGCAACCTCAGGGTTAACCCTAGTTGTACCGCCCACGGCTGTTACGAAGGGGCAGCTGCAAATGAATGGATTGAAATGAGCTATCACTTTTGAACAGCATTGAGGGCAACTGACGATGCGGGGAAGGCAGGCTGGAATATAGTGCGCTTAGTTCCATCATTGGTCAAGCAGTCTCCCCCTCCCACGCTGTTTCCAAGCCAATTTGATGTGAGCGTACGTATGTGAACGAGGAGAGATCATACCCAGCATCGCCGCTTGAGAAAAACACTGTCGTTCCCATAGCACCCAATTGGGCAAAAAGGTTGCAGACCTTTGTGGCATAATCGAGTGGAACCTGTTACGAAAGCGATAAATCATCCGAAACGTTATTGTTCGCTTTAGATCATCGAAAGGCTGGAAATACCCACAGATTGCTCATCATCACCATATGAGGTACTGATGGTCTGAGGGATTTTCGTTTGAGAAAGGATGAAATTGAGCCAATCGAGATAAGGCTCATTCGTGTTGGTTGGGGTCTGGGAATCAGGTGTAAATGGAGGCGAACCACCAGTACTGAACCAGAATAGATCAGAAAATCGCAACAAAAGTCACAGGTAAAAGGGCGAGCCTGTAATATATGTTGGGCGTCGGGAACGATATGCCAGTAGTGTACTGAATATCAAGATTGGCCTTGCAGATGACTGGATTAGGGTTCGTTCAGCGGAATCTAAACTTTCAGGTCTTACCTCAACTCCGGGTTGTGTTTGGTCATCACGACCTCCATTCACCGTTGTGGTATTGAAACTTGAGCCAACGGCATCGGTACGGAATCTCTTGAAGAACGTCTACGTATGAACTAGGTCAGGCGGAGATAATATGGAGGGGTGATTGCAAAGGACTGGATACCTGGAGATCGGCTCGATTTGCAAATTCGCTCAGGTAACCTGCGACGCCAAGTAGATTTTGGGCGGTGGCAGCAGGAACATAGTTAATTGTGTTATAGAGAGTCCGCAGACACGATGGAGTGATGGTTGTGCCGCAGCTCGCAGGAACAGCTGCGTCGCTGCTGAGTCCTTCACCGATTGCAACATTGACAACACCTTCAAGGGGAACGATGTTTGGTTGTAAGAAGCTGGTCGCTCGCATGGCTTGGAGGGTTCCAAAGTATGTCGTCGGCGCGATGACGTCAACGTGGGAATGAAGTTCTCGCGGAAGTGAATAGCCGAGAGTCCTCACGACGAAGTGAGAGGATTCTGGGTGGTGATAGATGTTATATTTGGTTCCAAGGATCCGCTCGGCTTGGGCGACGGAAACTCGAGCGACGACCCAATCATTGCCGATGAATCGATCAGATGGGCTTGCAACGTCGATTCCATGATCTTGCAACCAAGATTCGACAGCAATGATAGAGTCCGGGTGGGGAGCCACGAGCGCATCGACTTGTTCCTTGGTCAGGTGTGCACCATATCTGATCCGTCCCAGTAAATCAGGGAATACGAGTCTTGTGAGCAGTCACCGTACGAACCTCTCGTGGTAAGGGTCGCTTGTCTCCATAAGAGAAGATATAAGCTCGTCGAGTTTGTTCTGCTTGAGCCCAATGCGAAGGTCAAACGAATAATCTGGTGGGGCTGGAGAGTGGTACTCCCATCCACGAGGAACTTCAGCCCAAGAGTGTTTTTCGAGCACATCATCCCAACGTTTGAGGAGGGGCTTGGATGCACATAGCGGTACAAAAGCGAAGATGGCGAATGGTGACAAGCGCATTGTCAAGGGGGGGTCGCTGAGCGGAAGCCGACAGCAAACATGGAGCTTATAAGCATAACGCAAGATTGGGTTATGGAAGCTCGAGCGAGAAGATGCACGAGGCTAGGCACTATCATCCACATCGTTGGTGGTTCTATTTCCCGTCCAGTGGTTTATTGCATTGCCTGTGGAGGTAAGATAACCCCAGACCACGACCGGCGTCTCCAGGCAACAGCCATAGCCGAGCGAATAAACGGTCCATCGTATGGTACTGAACAGAGTGCAGGTGGCGCATCTTCGCCTTCTGACCTCACTGTACTATTTATACCCCGAACAAGCCATCCGCCAGCAGAACATGCGATACTTCGTTAAGCGGTGATAACGTCGAGGACCCGAATGAATACAGGTTCTGAATGGAATGTGAGCTTATCAGAAGTCAGAATCCTTTGAGAACAGGAACATCTGCTTTCTTGGATCAAGAGGTGTGGTTGTTTGTCAACCAATGCCCGAGAGGGGCAAAAGTCCAGGAGCTCACCACGTTTCTCCCACGACATCAGAGGCCAGGTGGCACTGGTTGGACTTGCTTCACAGAAGGTCATGGTCATACCTCGTCGCGCTGCCTTATTTTGAGTGTGGACATACCGTTTCCTTGCCGAGGCAATACAAGTATTTTTGGACCCATCCCAAGTTGTTCGCCTGGTGAGCAACTGCATCACATGAAACATTGGGACACAGCGGACACGGCTGCCTCGTTGTACGGAATACGTGGCAATGTTCTGCTCGTCCTGTTACAGTTTATCTCCCGTTTTAACACCACAGGTGTCTAGTCGGCGCAAAATATGTCATCAAGACAGCTTTCGCTACGGCCATCGCCTTGCCGAGCACCAACAAGAGCTTCGATATTGGACTCCGATGGTTCCGGCCGAGATATCCATAGTGTCATCTGGAAAAAGGTTATTGCGACTTCTAGAGGAGGGGCTATTATCTTCGCCGCGAGCAAAGGTCTTGGTGGCGTCTCATACAATGTTCTGGTATGGAAAGGCGAAGTGGTCCAAAAGGGTTCGTCGAAAGTCATATGTGTGCGTTCCTCAAAAACAACGCCATTTGCCCCTGCGTTCTTCACCATTAACCCCCACTGAAAAACGTGCCGTTGGGCGAAAATTAAGCTTGTAGGGATGGTTCCGTTAACCCGCGCTTCGGACTTGGCGGAGGCAAACGTTATCTGCGACATGCCAGGATTGATATCTCCGGACCTTGATATCCCTTGCTCGGATGCCGTTTGTCAACATGCAGCCAATCTGATGTTCATTTGATCTTTCTAGACGCGACGTCATCAGAATGGAAATTCTAGTTTAGGAACGTTAACGCTTTCCTTCACAAGCTCTGACCTGGACCGTTCGGGCCTGACGTGCTGTTGAGTGACAGGAATGTCGTGGGATGCTCTGCGGACCAGACATCAAACCTCTTACGGGGTGGACGATCTTCTCTGGCTCAACATTTCAGTCTTGCCCCCAATGCCGTAAACTTCTTGCCGCCGGGATCTCATATTTCTTCCCCCGGCGGTTATGAGCACCAGGCTCGTCGTTAATCTGCGCTCAAGTGCTATCACCCCTCGGCTCTGATTTTGGAGTCTTATCTTCCCAGGAATCTCTCGAAATATTGATCTATGAAAGTAGATCCTCGTCTATCCCCACCATCAACATCGACCCTTGTCCATTGTGCGCCTACAATTGTTTTCTATGTCGTGTCCGGGAGTTTGGGAAGATCCCTGAGTACGATCGCATCGGAGAGCGCTGTCGAGAGGTGAAATAGTTTTGGAAAGAAGCAGCGAACAGTTGTGACATACATCTCGAGGTCACTTGAGTTCTTATTCTCTCCATGTATTATTCACCGACCGAATGATCCTGTTTTGTTCCGAGAATCGGCCAGGAAGTTACAGCTCTTGTGACACTCTCGGAAAGTGTCCTGAACCTGAACGAAGGGTGGAGAGCGAGGAGGACGAATCATCTGAGCGGGCGGCAACATTGCATTTTTGTGCATATGTCTCCAGTCTTTCCTTTGCATCAGTTATGTATATTAACACCAATGGACGCCAATAGATAATAAATTAGTGCTCCAAGTCGCTCAGTAATTAGAGATAACTCAGCCCATCCAACTCCTCCGGACCCACAAATTTACAAAGCCTGGCCTTTTCGGGCCGATGAGCTTAGGTAATTTAGCCAACGGCACCCTTCCACGTGACTAACAGCCCCACCACTCATCCAACGCAGTGACTGCCACTGTTCAAACCTTCGGCCTGCCTGAGTAACGGCCCAACATCCTTAGTCGTTTTGTACCACTTAGTCCTTACTTCTCGCCCTTCAACTCTCTTCAAAAGAGTTCTTCACGAAATCAGCGGGCTGTGATTTCTCTGCGTTGGACAATTCTTCCTTGGCTCCAACTTCATTTGACACTTTCTCGTACATCGATGCAAGAAGCCGAGGAACAGGGTACGCATAAAGACATCCCTATGAGATGTTAGTCTCACTTCTTGGTAGACACATGCAGGATATGCAGCGCACCAGCGGAACCGGACCTTCCATTGTTTCATCCGTGCAAGTGCTCTGGTACGATCCGCTATATCCACCAAGATTGGTACGTTCTCATTTTGATGTCAACCTCGTTCTGTGTCGCTCATTTGGGGATAGCTTGACGACATGGTTGGCTCACAGCAAGAAGAAAACGTGCGATGTTTGCAAGCACCCATATTCCTTCACTAAAGGTTTGTGGTGTATTAATAATGTGCTCCGGAAGCTTACATTTCACAGTCTACGCGCAAAACATGCCTAACAGACTGCCTCCGGTTCTATTAATCCGTAGGCTTGGTCATCAAGGCATATTTGCGATTCTTTTTGGCCTGAGGGCTGTCGCTGTGGCTGTCATCTGGTTGGCTGTTTTGCCTTGGGCGACAGTCTGGACCTGGCGCATGTACTTTTCGATGGGTGATTCTACGTATGTATTTATCATTGCTTTTCCGTCACTCTGCATTCTGAGTCTACGCAGCGCCTGGTGGGTTTCCGACCTTCCCCGTCCACCAGCAAACCCCGAACCACCGACAGTCTCTTCATCCGTCCCCGATTCTGAATTGCTTTTGCCTTCATCCGAAAATTTTGTTGCTCGCGTCACCACCCATCCGATGTGGATCGCGCTTTCAACAGACATTTTCACAGGCCAAATCATTGCTTCTCTTATAGTGCTCACATTTGTTGCCGTTTTCCTTCTTCGGGAGTGGATTTCGCAAAACGCCCGGCCTGGGGTATTTGAAGACGAGGAAATTCTTCCTGACGAACCTATGCCACCACCAGTAATACCACTCCCGCAGGCGCCCCGACTTCCTGTCGAGCAAGTTGACGTTCAAGCACTTGGGGAACAACAGCGCCAGGCTGTTCGTGCTGTCGAAGCAATGCGGATTCGAGAATATAGAACCGATGAAGTTGATCAACGACGGGACACCACGCCAGTTCGGCGGCGTAACATCAAAGGAAAATCACGACAAATGGCTGAGGAGGTTGATCGTTCAACTTATGAACCTGAGCTACCCGCTCGTTCTCGCCGACGTTTGTATACAGAAAGTTATGACGAAGATCTACTGAGGGAAAGGGCTCGGCGACGTTCCAATTTACGGCGTCCGCTATCCGCCCGTTCCACAAGCTTCAAACGTCGTGCACAGATGAGCGTTGCTTCCCCAGTAGTGCCTCATGCCGTGCCAGAGGAACCAGTCGACACAGGCAGATTCCGATTCACCTTTCGCGCCTCGCCATCATCCCCTTTTGATGACAAAACCTCGAGGCGGAGTGCCTCTGAACCGATCAGTCCTCCATTCTTGACTTCGAACCCCCATGTGAACGAGTTTTCCTATCCTTACACTTCGCCTGCCACACCAGAGTCTCGCCCTGCTGACTCGAACGAGCCACCCAGACAGTTCAAGTTCGCTTTCGACGGAGCTTCCTTTGCGCAGAACTTCACCACGCAAGATCATTTGTTGCCCTATTCAGCGGAGTCCATACGTCGACCACTCCTTCCTGTCACGACCCCAAGGGCTGATGCAGATTCACCCTCACCCTTTTCCCTCTCTCGACCTCTCACTCCTCAAGAATCGCCGACAATAGCGACATATCGTGCTCCCGAAGAGCTACAAGCAGGCGCTAGTGGACCATCTCGGCCTTTACCTAGTCTAAACGAAGCAGAGGCAACAGATAACGCTGAGAAACCATGGGATGCTTGGGAGTTCGAGGCAGGGGAAGAGGTAGGGGGTGGATATGATGGCCCAGGAGGTTACGAGAACGAGCTTCCTATCGAAGAAATACAAGCACAGTACTTCAGAGATCCCGAGTCTGATCGCACGGACGACCTGGGTGACGAGGAGGACGAAGAGGAGGATGAGGATGACCCCAATCGGATGCAGGTTCCTCCTGTTATCAATCATGTGGGCGAAGTTCAACCACCCCCAAACCCAGACGTCGGAGTCGGACAGAACAATCAGAATGCGCCCGGGGAAGGGGGTGCACCGTTACTACCCGGAGCTGACATTGCGGGTGTTGCCGCTGTTGTGGAGAACGAGGAAGGTGAAGGGAATGTTGAGGACGACATGGAGGGGGCAATGGAAGGTATCGCCGTTTATCTCGCTTCCTTATCCACGTTTTGCTAATCAGCCTCAGCTATTGGAATGCGTGGTCCCAT
This sequence comes from Macrocystidia cucumis, assembly GCA_001179725.1. NCBI lineage: Eukaryota > Fungi > Basidiomycota > Agaricomycetes > Agaricales > Macrocystidiaceae > Macrocystidia > Macrocystidia cucumis. The sequence continues at coordinate 14,975 of CEMH01204062.1, read as the reverse complement.
TTATGGAGTCTTCCAGAATGTTAGTTTTTGCTTCATTGTTGATGTCGCAACCTAATGATGTTGTGACAGGCCGCCCTCATGATTTTCGTGTTGGATACTGCCTTGGGCATTGGTATCTGGATCCCGTTTACAATTGGCAAGTCCACTGCGTTGCTATTTGTGCGTAATTCCTCTCGCGTGTAGTTCCACAACTGAAGACTGGGCGCTCAGTTGAATCCGTCTCGCCTGTTTCAAATCTTGCATCTGCCTATCCGAGCAATCCGGATCATCACAGATCCCATTGTGGATTCCGTCGTGTTCGTTATCGGCGAATTCTTCGTCCCTCCTCTGTCACGGATGGTTGCATTGATTGGTTATGTCTTGGCCTCTGCACTTACTTTCACTATGCGATATGTCGCTGGGGAGACTAAAACGGAAGGAGCAATCACGTTGTCCAAAGGCTTGGTGCGTTTTTGGGCTTCCTTTGACTTTCCCCTGTGAATATTCACATTTTTTTCAGTACGACCGAGCGGTGGCATTCCAGACTGAGCCACTTGGACAAATGTTTTCCTGGGCCTCGTTGTCTTCAGAACCCCCTGCCACTGTGGACGTGACGAATGCTTCGACGACCTATCTGTCGCGTACTTTAACGGACGTTGTTGACGTTGCGGAGCCTTACTTTGCCATGTTAGGCAAGGAAGTCAGGCTGAGTTCCGAAAGGATGGCCGAAGAGTGGACGCAGATGGCATTGGGGCACAGTCCTGCAGACCGAGGGTTAGCGGTAGTCCTGGGTTACGTCGTGATCGGGTTCGGCCTGCTACTGTACCTCAACCTCTTGACGGTGGGCAACGCGAAAAGTGCTGGCCGCGCTGTCCGCAGTGCCATTCGGCAGCAATTGCTTGTTCTCAAGGTGAGTGTTGACTGGGTGAACGGTTCCGTCATGGCTTGATTTTGATGTGACGACAGGTTGCCGCATTCATTTTCATCGAACTTGTCACATTCCCGCTTGGCTGTGGGATGGTTCTGGACTTGTGCACTGTGTGGTTGTTTCCCGAGGCGAATCTCATGTCGCGGATCGTGTTTTTCGTGCAAGCTCCTTTGACGGCTATGTTCTATCACTGGGTTGCTGGAACTATGTTCATGTAGGTCGTTGAAAGGATCAACTGTTCATAGGATGTTTTGTTGATATCTGTTTCACAGGTACTCGTTTGCGATCCTCCTCTCAGGTTGTCGTAGCGTTATGCGCCCTGGTGCCATGTGGTTCATCAAGGACCCCCAAGATCAGAACTCTCACCCAATTCGCGATATATTGGACCGCCCAACACTCACTCAACTGCGCAAGATCTTTATCAGCGGTTTGATGTACTCATTTGTCGTGGCTTGCGTAGTCGGGAGTGTGGCAGGTCTCCTTCTACTTGGCAGCAAATCGATCATGCCATTCCGGTGGAAGAATCGGTGAGTCTGCACTCCTCGTTTCTGAATCCCTGATTTTTACATATTTCCAGGGAGCCTCTGTCGAACGTGCCTGTCGACCTACTTTTCCTTCACCTCGTCCTCCCTTACACGATGCACTATTTCCGACCTAAAAAGACGATCAAGCGACTCGCAACCGTGGTTTGGAAAGTCTTGGCCAAAAAGTTGAGGTTGACGTCGTACTTTTTTGGAGGTCGGCACCCACAAGAGGAGTACACGCCAAGTCACTGGAGTTTCATGCGTGGTGCTGAAGAGGTAGTTGATGAACAAGAACGTCGGTTTGACGGAACGTTCCGACGTGTCCCAGCCACGGAAAATCTCGCTCTTCCCCGCGACATGAGAGCGACCGCGCAGGTGACGGAGGATGGACAACCTTTTGATGATGCCGCGCGCGAACTCATGGAGAACCAGAATGCGGAAGCGGAGAAAGCCAAACACCACGCCAAAGATGATTACATGGTTGTTTACATCCCTCCTGGATTCCGATACCGAGTGTTGGGGTTCATTGCTTCACTCTGGGTTATCGGAGCTGTTTGCTTGGGAGTGGCTGTGGCTCTTCCGATACAGATTGGGAGGAGCTGCTTTAAGCTGTTCACTTCCCGAGACATGCATGATGGGTACTCGTTGATCATCGGGTTCTACCTCCTTTGGGCGTGCTACATCATCGGCAAGGCGATCGATCGGTTGGACAAGCGAAGGCAGCGTACGGGTTTGGAAGGACCTCGAGCGGATCTCCGAGTTCTCGTCATCAAACGGGGGTTGCTTTGGGTTGCGAAGATCTCGTATATGATGTTGTTTTTGGGGGTGGTGATTCCGACGTTGCTGGCGTGTGTGATGGATTTGTATATTGTGTTGCCGATACGGTTGACGATTGACCCGAGCTTGATGCCAAAGATTCGGATGGTGGATACGTGGGCGCTTGGGTTGTTGTATGCGAAGATTGTGCTTCATGTGGGTAGAGTTCAACCTCCGAATCAGATTTCGAGAGGGATACAAAGAGTGCGTTTTTCGTG